>JBCJKH010040890.1:8309-18785 GCA_039877255.1 Loriculus beryllinus | reverse complement strand
CCATCCACTTGTCAGCTCTGTGAAAGGTAACTCTCAGATTGCCAGCATGAATGCAATTAAATCATAAGGGGGAAAAAGAAAAAAAAAAAAAAAAAAAAAACAAAAAACCCACCAAAGTATAGATTATTTAAAGAAGCATTCTGTGTGGTTTTATTCTGGGAGGCAATTTTTTTTTTTTTTTCCAGTGTGATACCTGTGATGGTGTAAAATTGAGGAGATCAAGGCATATTGATATTGGTGTAAGAAGTTAATCACACAGAGGGGTTTTATGTATATTCACCTGAGTTTTGACTGTTCAATTCTGATCATATTAGCTAAGCCTGGTAGCACCCTTAACTGATCATTCATATTTGCCTCTTTCATGACTGGCTCTACAGTTCTGAGATCTTAAGTTTAAAAAATGTAAAGTAGACCAAATAAGAGAATAAGGAAAGACAAACAAAATTTAATGCAAAAAATGGAGGAAAACCAACATTCTCCCTATAATCTGTGTAGCTCACTAGAATATGGAATGCAAAAATACTATTAAAATCACAAGCTAAATGTTTTGACATTTACAGGCTGTTTATACTCTAGTTTTAAACCAGAATAGTTCTCATTTATTTATACTCTGAGACAGCTGTTTGTGAAGACAGTAAAACCTGAAAAATCTAACAGATTTCAGAAAGAATTTTGTATGAAGTAATTTTGAAACAGAAAAATTCGTTATCATTTGCTTATTCTCATTATCATGTGAAAAAATGGACACCATAAAGAGTTTAATGACAGTTCCCGACTATAGCAAAATACAAATTAGAATTTAGGCCTTTTCTCTCAAAGAAAGAGTTGCTGCTTATCCACATCATTAAGACATTTGCAGACATTTTCTATAAGAAAATACAGATTTCAAACTTATTAATGGCTACGGGAAGTAAGTACCTGCCCTGTAACTGAAGTAAAACCTTAAATCGGTTCAGAAGTAAGCATAGTGTATAGCAGCACACTTATTCCTGTATGTAGCACTTAGCATGCTGCAATGCACTTACACATTAAAATCAAAGCTATATAGATACAATCTTAAGTAACTTGCAAGGTCCAGTTAACAGCCATGACCAATGGCAAACTTTCAGTGTTCTCAGCAACAAAGAACTTCAGAACGCTGCCTAGTTTTACTGCTTAAATTGAGAATGCTTACCTAATTGGTAAGCTTTGCTTACACTGGAATATGATAAGCATAATTTAAGTCAAATTAGCACATCTGTATTAATAGGTTTTGTCTGATATTCTTCCTTTTCCATGTAGCTTGTATAGAAGTGGCTTCACAGTTGAATCAATCAGCTAGTTGGTAATTCAGAAGAGGTATTAAATATGTCACAGTTAAGCAGTATATATGGTGTTGATTCTAATTTTATAAAAAAGGAGAATTGGCTTTTGCAAAATCTGAAGGTTAATGAACAGTGGTTGAATTTGGTTCAGAAGTGGTTCCCATTTCTGTGTACAAAGTTCCAACCCGCTCTGATTATTTAGGTTCACTGAAGTTATTTCTTTCAGATAATTTTATAAAGGATTGTGGATATAAAAAAAGTATGTATTGTCATAATTGAAATAGATTCTACAATGAGGCTTATACAAATTTTGGGGAAGGTCAAGCTCCAAGTTCTGGGGAAGATGTTTAATGCATCTAGTCTGTCCATCCTCCTGTGAAAATTCAGGATAAACTTAGTGCTAAGAAAAGGGCATCATGTGATCAAGCTTTAAGAATCTTCAAGGACAGAGATTTCACAGTCCCTCTAGAAAAACTGTTCCTATGTCCTTATGTCCGGTTAAAATTCCTCATGCAACAACTTAGAAGCAGTTGCCTCTTCTTTCACTGCATCTCACAGAAAGATTTGACTTAATCCTCTCTGCAGCCTGTAGATTCTGGAATATTACTATTAGATCACTTCTTAGTTGCCTTTAAGTTGAACAATATGAGTTCCTTCAAAATCTCATATATCAGGTGTTGGGGCTCCCTAATGATTTTAGTGGCTGGATTCTTTCAGTTTGTTGATGTTTCTTTTGTTCTATTGATAGAAAAGAGGCAAAAGTGGACATAGTGTCCCTGGGATAGACTCACCAACGCCAAGTAGATGGGAATAAGCACATCCTTCAGTCTGCTAGCTGTATGCATGCTAGTGCACTCCAGTAGGCATTATTACTGCAAGGATGTGCTGGTGACTTGTGTTCAGCTTGCTGCCTACCAAAATGCCCAAGGTCCTTTTTTTCAAAGCAGTTATGTAGTCAGTTGGCTCCCAGACTATAGTGGTATATGGATTTTCTTGTGTATTTCATGATCCATCATAATCTTGTGTATTTGATACATTTTTCCTTGAACTTCAGAAAATTCGTCACAGATTTTGCCTGCCTTGTTTGTGAGAAATGTACAACAGCAGTTTTTTATAGCACCTGGGATAATGGAAGTCAGCTAAAAAAGATGGTTGAACTGATGTTAGAAAATCGTCTTGGATCAAGGAAGCTGCTTGATAAGGTGTCCCATTCAGCTAAATTTAGGTTTTTGAAAGGTGATGTTATGTATTGGTAATTGTATGTAACAGTACTAGGAGGGTAACGGAAATTAGAAGAATGAAATGAAATGAGTAGAAGGGACTGAGGTGTTACCAGAAGTGAAAAAGACACTGGAGGTTTAGGGATTATGACAGGTTCCCAAGTAGATGGTTATCAGAAGCTGTTGTTCCTAAATGGTAGTAAGATGAGAAGATGAGAGGTAGGAGGTTGAATGGTCACTGGAGCTGTAGGTTTTGAAGCAATACAGCAGGATCCAGTAGACATTGAATTGACCTTTTTATCACAAAGTGAAAGAGGTAGGTTATTGAGATAATACTGGATAATGCTTAGCAAACATGCTTTATGCACTTCAGTCCTTACTACAGAAAAGACAGAAGCGGGCAATTTGGCATACTGCCTTTGTATACCCTTGTATACTGGCTTGTCAGACCAGCATGGGTTGGTGCAGTGAACCCCTTTAGCTGTTTGTCCAGAGGAGGTGGCTTAAACTACCTTCACCTATATTTTCCTTTCTACTGAGGAAGGAGGAGTTTAAAGAAATTGAGTGGAGCTGCTGTATGCCCTACCCATGCAGCTAGTCTTAGTTAACTGGAAACTACTATTGTACAGCGTACATTAAAAACAAAATCATGTTTCCTGTTAGCTTTGCGTGGTATTTTTTCCTTATAGACATGACCAGGTATGGAAAACAGTAGGAATACTACAAATGATCACAGAATCATTAGGGTTGGTAGGGACCTCTGGAGGTTATCTAGTCCAATCCCCTCTGCCAAAGCAGGGCCACCTAAAATGGGTTATAGAGGAACACATCCAGGAAGGTTTTGAATGTATCCAGAGAGAGAGAAACTCCAAGACCTCCCTGGACAGCCTGGTCCAGTGCCCTGTCACCCTCAATGTAAAGAAGTTCTTCCTTATGTTCAGGTGAAACTTTTTTAGTTTATGGCCATTGTCCTATCACTGGGCACCACTGAAGAGTCTGGCACCATCCTCCTGGAATTTGCTGTTGAGATATTTATATGCATTAATGAGATCCCCTCTCTGTCTTCTCTAGACTACACAGGTCCAGCTCCTGCAATCTACTTGTAAAAGAGTTGTTCTAGACTCATGATAATCCTTGTGGCCCTCTGCTGTATCCTCTTCAGTAGCTCCTCTTCTTGTATATCAGGTTTTAAAACTTTTGGTGCACTCTGTTTCAGCAAACAGTTATTGCTTTGAAGGATATTTTTTTTTTTTTTGTATTCTTAGCATCATTAGCAACCATTCCCATATAAGGTCCTATACAGCATCTTTCATTCAAAGCAGGTTTGGTTTATAGCAGGTTTTCCTCTTATAAATAGGGATTTGAAATACCTTCTTCAGTGCTTTGTTTTAGGAGACTGTTGACCCTTGCTTGTCTGTTACACAAAGAATCTGGTTTAGAAAGTGCAAGATGTTGTAGTAGCTGAAATATACCACTTGTAAATAACTTTAGGTTTGGTTTTTTTATGTGCACAAAAAGAACTAAAAATCAGTTACTCCACAATTTTGCGTTACCGAGGCATTAGCCATATTTTGTTTTTGTAATTTATTGCATTTATTTTCTTACAAAATTCCAAATACAATAACACTTAAACCTAGCAATTTTAAAAAAAAAAAAAAAAAAAGTATTTTTCTCTGTAATGCTTGAATAAGAAGAGCACACAGGTGTTGGAGTTGCTAGTATACATTAATCATCTTGCCAGGAAATTTGTTATACAAGAAGTAGCACAATCCCACACCTGTCAAAAGACTAGAAAATATGTACAGATTTAGTGATGTACTGTATGATAATTTATGTCTGAATGCTGAATATTTTTTTAATCTCATATGATGATTCTTCTCTAAACTAATCACTGCCTTTAGCAAGTTTTATCATTCCTATCTTATTTTATCCATATTTTTCTGCATGCAGTTCCTTAAATTTGTTAGTATTTCTAAGATTTTTACTTTAAGCTGCAGCTAGTGAAGTATTCATATACCAACATTTTCTATCCACTCACTGTTCTCTTATAGGTTTTGATCAGTAAATTCACTTGCCTTATTTCTCCATAAAAAACCCATATAATTCTATAATTCTTGTTTCTGGCCTTCTATTTTAAGGTCCAATTCAATATTTCAAATATGCCCTGCAAAATATTGGAGTTTGTAATTAATTCAGTGTAATATTAAATCTGTGGAGTCTTTCTAAATATCTGTAAGGTGTTAAACACTTCTCTGTAACCAGATATAAATGGTACTGTTTGTGAGAAACAGTCCAATATATCTTCCTTTGAGGTGAAATTTTTTACTGTTAATGTAAAGGTTCTTGAAAGGACCTGTAGCTTATTAATAGCATGGTAGTATACATCCTGAGCAGCCTTTTTTGTTACTTACTGTTTACTGCTGGTATAGATACATGGGTATGTAGGCATACATAAAACCAAGCTTGTTATTTTTTTATAAGAATGAAAACAGGAAATGCTCTGTTTACACTAAAATCTATTTGTGTTTATTCCTAGAAAGCTTTTTTGGGAAGAAATGGCATCCGTCATTGGAAATGAAAAGAGTGTGAATCCTGTGCTCAGAATAAGTCAACTCGATGCTCTTGAACTAAACAAAGCCCTGGAGCAGCTAGTGTGGTCACAGTTTACCAGCTGTTTTCATGGATTTAAACCAGGGGTGTTGGCTCAGTTTGAACCAGAAGTAAAAGCATTTTTATGGCTTGTATTGTGGAGATTCACTGTATACTCCAAGAACGCAACTGTGGGACAGGCTATTCTGAATATTCAATACAAGAATAACTTATCTCAGACAGAGAAATACCAACCTCTGAGCAAACACCAGAAGTTATGGTATCTTATCTTAACTGTTGGTGGAAGATGGTTGGAAGAAAGATGTTATGATTTATTTAGCAATTGTCAAATGCAGTCTTTCTGCAAAATTAAGAGTTGTATTAACTTTGGAGCTGGCTTTCTTAAACTTTGTGGGCTTATAAATTTTCTGATTTTTCTTCAGAAAGGAACATTTGCAACATTAACAGAACGCATTCTAGGAATTAGGTCAGTTTTTTGCAAGCCACAAAGTGTTCGTCAAATAGGATTTGAATACATGAACAGGGAGCTATTATGGCATGGCTTTGCTGAATTTCTGATCTATCTGCTGCCTCTTATTAATGTACAGAAATTGAAACTTAAAATTTCTTCTTGCTGCTCGCATATTACAGGTCTTTCCAATAGTAAAAACACATTAACAGCTCACTGCAAAGAATGTTCACTATGTGGAGAATGGCCTACCATGCCTCATACCATAGGATGTTCGCATGTTTTTTGTTACTACTGTATTAAAAGCAACTATTTATTTGATATGTATTTTACATGCCCTAAGTGTGGCTCAGAGGTACAGAGTCTTCAGCCATTGAAATATAAGGTTGAAATGACAGAATTGCACGCCTGATATGATGTTGATTTGGTTTTATACTGTACATGAAATATTATATTGAAGAGATTACTGCAAAAAATCAGAAAGTATTGTAAACAGACAGCTTAAAGATGGTTTTTGAGAGTCACCAATTTGTTGTAACATACGTCTTTACTGGTCTTAGCAGTTTACTGAGTGAAAGTGCCTGTTTGAAGGAACGAAAAGTAATTTACCAACTCTTCTACTCTCTCAGACTACTTGATCCCACTTTTGTACCCTTACATTGCCAAGTCATTCTTCCTTAGATCTAGAGTCTGTTAGCCTGCAACTTTCTAAGTTCATGCTGTATACTTCCTACAAAGATACAGAAGATGCCCAGTAAGCTTTTACCAATTTTATGGATTTTTCTCAAGCTTGTTGGAAAAGCTTCTGCCATTAACAACTTAGCAAGTAGATGAATTTGGTGGTCAAGTCATCTGTCTGAATAATTTTAAATTCAAATGGTTTAGATTTTAATTCCAGTGTGAGGTTCCACTGAAAAAAGGAAAAGTATAATATGGATTGTCATCTTGACAGATTCTTAAGAGTTTTCATCGTATTAAACCAGTGTAACAGGATGTACTCAGAATTGCTTTCTTATCAATAGACCATAAGCTGTAAGTGATCCCTCTGGTAGACATACAGATACTCCATAGTGAACATGTGGCTGCAGGTGTTATGCCACTTCCTGTACGAATACAGTGCACCTTCTAGACCTCCATGAGGTGACTGAACTACTTTTCTGGCTCAGCCATGATCTTCAGTGATGTATGTATGACCACTTTCCTCTTCCTCGCTATGAAGGTGAGGCACACAGTCCATCATTCATTGGAATGTGGCAGCTGCCCAAAGTAACCCACAGTCTTCTGACCCAGAGACACTTGAAGGTAGCTGACAGTATGCTGTCTTTGGAACTTGCCACTCTTTTGGTTTTTTATGTGTGTGGTCAGGGTGAGTGCCAGACCTCAGTAATGGCTCACTGCCACACCAAAAAAAGTATCAATGCAGTTATGTGCATGTGGACATGTGGAAAAAAAAAAAAAAAAGAAAAAAATATTCCCGGTTTTCACTGTTACTATTTGCTTTGTCTGTCAGCTTTGCAATGTTATTATCCTCTGTTTTAACACTCTTCATTTATTCTTTGATCTGGTTCTGTATGAGTTATTCTCTTAAAAATTGCAATCCTTTTTTTAACAGGAAGTCTTGCCCAGAAATGTGTCACTAACACAAAAATATACTGCATCCTTTTTCGGTTCTTTAACTGTGTAAGTTTTTGAGAATTTGAGTAAATAGCATTATACTAGCTGTGTTCTTGATTGGCTGTCATCAGTAGTCAGTCCCAAAAATAGTATGGTAACAACTGATCCAGTCTTTGATCTACTTTTATGAAATGGTTTATTACATTCTTCAGTGTCTGATTAAAACAACCCACAAGCCTATTTATTTGAAGATCTTAAATTCTAGGTTTTGATCTTTAGAGTGACACACAGTGCTTTCATCTGATGCAATTAAATATAGTTAGCAGGTTTGTAAGTATCTTTGGACAGCCAAAAACTTCATTAATGCTGCTGCTGTTCTGTGAGTTGAGACTTCAGAGCAACTGCTTCCCGATACTGTGCCACAATGTATTATTTGCCATCAAATGTGTGTATCAGCAGCTTGCCAGATTTATTATTCACAGTTGCAGTTCGAACCAGCATGTACAAAGCTGCCTTTATTAGAAGTATCAAAACTGGCAGGTCTGTTGGAGAATATTCTGGAGTTACTTGCTGATCCTGATGTGATTCTGTATGAATTGTCCTTCCACATTATTTAATAGCTCTTCCCAAAGAAATGTATTTGCAGCCCTGTCTTTGAGGTGGTCTAATGTCTCTTGATGAATCCATCAGCATTTCTGCTATCTCTTTAGCTATCCTTATTAAGGCTTGTACCCATCCAAAATCCAGTGTTTATGGTTTATAATCATAGCAGACCTTTGTTTATTGTGGACTCCTCATTCCTTCTGAAGTTACAGATAAAGTATTGTGTTAAAAGAGCATGGATTTTTCTGTGTTGGACTCTGTTAGGTGTCATGTTTTTCTAATGTAGGCATTAACTTCTTTCCTATTGACAACTGTTTCTTTTTTCTGAATATTTAAAGAATGCTATTTTCCCTTTTCATTCCACCTCTCTCTCTCCTGCTGTTTGGTTTACGTAAGCTGTATGAATTTGCTGAGGTTTGTTTTGTCTCTTGCAGCTTCATGCAGGTGAAAATGTAGTAAAATGTATACTGTTTTTCATCCCTGTTATAGTAGCAGTACAAAACCTGTTTCCAGAAGTTTTGTACCTCTATTGTACAGCTATTTTCTGCTGGCTATGCTAAATTGCACTTGGACTTCCCTGTTTTTCTTCTGGAATTGAACTTTTGATGCTTAACTTATGATGTCTTGTTATACCAAAGCTTTGGCCTACTACTGTATTACCTCATCATCAGTGTGTTAGGTTTGTAGCCCATAGAACTGACCAACTTTGTGGTCTATCTTATGACATAAACAGTTTTCATTACCCTATTATCCTAGATTCTGAGGTGTGGCTATAATACTTTCATTTTCCATGCAAGTGAGAGGAAAATTTTGGGAAAATAGCAGTTCTTTTTGTCAGAAATACTCTTTATTATCTGCAATGTGATGAAGCTTTTGCTCAGTTGTACTCACAACTCACATTGATGAGAACAAGTATATTAAAAATACTACTTTCTACCAGGTTAGCTTTGTAACAGTTCGAAGTCAGTGCTCAGCAGCTTCCTTATAGCACTGTAAAATTACATACCTCTGTTTTGTTGTGTCTTGTGATATAAACTGCAGAAAAGTAATCTTCGATTATATTTAAAAATTAGATATTTCATAGACTAATCAAATGATGATTTATATGCTAACTAATGCTAACTCATAAGCACTGTATTTTCAGGTTAAAATTCCACTGTAACAAAGGACTAAATGCTGATGCTTCTTGCAGGAAAGGGAATAAAATTTATTTTGGAATGTCAATCTCTTCAGTCCTTTTCTCTAAACAAAATGGGGTTAGTGTTCAGCTACCATGAGAATGTGCCTCTGAACAGCCATATGAATCAGTGAAAACAATAAATACCTAGAATTCAAGAAATGTAGAGGACTAGAACTTCTATTCTGTCTTTGGATAGGAGTTACAGCCCTGTATTAAGGGTTTTATTTGTGCTCTGTTGTTTCTTGGGTGCTATATGAATATGTTCATTGTATCAGAAATCAAGAAATTAAGTAATAACTGAAAAAGACTAATTGTATTAATAGGCATATTAGAAAAGTTTTATACCTTCATTTGAATGAGAATTTCAGGTTGTCACAGGTATGATTTTGGAGGCATTTAGATGAAAGCAATTGGATAATGCTGATTACTTGCTTCTACAAAATGTCACCACTTCATCTATTCTATATGTTTTAAGAAAGGTCTTGTTTAAGTAATGTTGTGAGAGACTTAAAAGCAGGAGTTTCAATAGTCTGTAAAATAAATGACAGGGAAAGTACCAGATCTCTGCATTACCTGGAAAGACTTTTGTTTTGTTTTGTTTTCACATGAATGTGGGATTTCACAGGTGAGGATGATTTGGGCAAAGTGGTGAAAAGATGTTAAAGGTGAAAAATATTTTTCCTACATGCAATCCGGTGAATTTCGTTATTTGAGAATATGTCTACAGTTGTTATCTGAGATGTATCATTCTTATGAAATCCAAGTTCACAAATAAAATATATATTGGAACAGGAGGTTCTGAACTTTTCTTAAGAGACTTTTTGTTTTGTTTTCTTTTTGGCTGGTTAATTATGGTTATTCAGTGGTAAAGCCATTAGGTGCTCTTTAGTATTTATGATACAAATGCAAAGTGGCAAGCTAGTTTATAGTTACAGTTCACTTTAAAAATGTCTTTGATTTTAGGTTCCAGAGCAAAGTATCGTTTGAATAATACTCCTTTTGAGCATAGTAGTCATAGTAATAACTTGATGACTGGTACATTTCGTGTGTATGCTACGAAGCTGTGCTGGCTTGTAGAAAGAAGATAATGTTGGGACATGACTTGACACGCAGGATAGGGTCATGTGCTTACTGCCATGATAGATATTAAAGCTGATGGACACTCACAACAATAAAAATATGGTACCATAGGCTACTGTGAGTCACAGTGCATACAACCAGAACACCAGTGAGCAGTTTCAAAACCGTGTTTTATACCTTTTGAATGTCAACTACTTACGTATTCTCTGGAAAAATCTCTTAGAGTTGGTCAGGTAGATTATAACTTCCTGCCATGATGGTTTTCCATGTTATCACCCTCAAAACATCCACTGAAATTGTTATTGCAATCTTAATATTTCCACCATTCCAGGGGAGCCCTGTTCTGTGACAGGATTTGCGTGGTAGGTTGACCTCAGCTATATGCCAGGTTCTCACCAAGCTGCTCTGTAACTCCCC
>JBCJKH010040889.1:0-10132 GCA_039877255.1 Loriculus beryllinus | reverse complement strand
GGTCATTTGCATGGAGAACCAACAGGGTTTCTTCTTCTTCAGCGTTTCCCCGCTCTCAGCACACACACACACACACACCGCCGCCGGTCCGCACACTCCGGCTACCCGGCAGGAACCTCATCCCAGATTGCGGGCCACGCATGTGCGGCGCCCACAGGCAGCACGAGGCAGGCGGCCCCACACGCGCTTCCCGCAGGGTAGGGGGGCGGAGAGGACAGCGGCAAGCTCCCCTCGCCGACACTGGGACCGATCCCGCGGGCTGTCAGTCACCTCTGTTCCACCCCCCCCCCCGCCCCGAATGGTTTCTCCCCGCCCCTCCCAGCCGGCGGGGGAAGGCGCAGGAGCAAGACGCGCGAGCGGGCAGAGGGAATCCCTCACCCTCCCGTCCTTCCCCCCCACCCCGCGCTCTCTGCTCTCGCGAGAGCTGCCGCTCTCCCCGCTCCGCCGCCGGCCAGTCATGCTCTGCTCTCGCGAGAGCGGCTCGATTCCCACGCCTCGGCTGTTGTGTCTGAGGGGAGAGCCCAGGCGCGGGGTGGGCGGCGCGCGCCGCCTCCTTCCCTCCTCCCCCCGCCCCGCGCCTGTCTCACGGGCCCGCGCACGCGCGCTCTGGGCGCGGGGAGGGGGGCTCTCTCGCGAGAGTAGGAGTTTTGGCGAGAGTTTGTGGAAGATGGCGCCTGTTGTGACAGGGTGAGTGCGGGGGGTTCGCGGCGCCGCGCCGGCAGCCGGCTGATTCTGGGGGTGGCGGCGCACCGGTTGCTCCGCGCCCGCCCGTCGGCGCCTCGGCCGCCGCTCGGGGGAAGCGAGGGCTGTCCTTCAGATGGCCCTGGGGCAGGCCCCGGGGAGCAGACCCCGGGGGGCTGGGATCCCGCCGGGTGGGCACACGGGAGGAGGCCCCCCGCGCCTCGGGTGACAGGCCGTGAGCGGCCGGGGCCCCCGTCCGGAGGCACGCTGGTGGGGAGGTCTCGGCAGGGCTCGGCGCTCCCACTGCTCCGCTTCTCTCCGCTACGGGCACAGCGGTCAGGACTCCGTGCGGGGTCAGTGCTCGTCCTGGCTGCTCCGGAGGAGTCCCTCTCTGAGGGCTTCCCGGAGAACAGCGGAGACCAGCGGGGACGGACCCGGGGCGGGCGTAGGCCGTTCCCCCTTCTCTGCCGCCCCAGTTCAACCTGCCGCAGGAGGGGGACTCCCGGGCTCCTTCGGCCGCATACCGAGGAGCTCTCGGACAAAGGCTTTTGCTCCTGCAGTTTAGAGAAGTTGAGCGCAGCCTTTCTGTCCTGCCTGAGCCCCTTCACACGGCGGGGGCTAGCTGGAGGCCCCCGGCCCGACCCGGGAGCGGAGTGCCTCTGACACCGCCGAGCGCTGAGGTGGAGCGCTCCCGGTCGCATCGAGCGCGGTCAGGCTTTCCGCCGCTGCTAGCAGGACACCAGTTCCCGCAGGCTGGGGGTCTGAGGCTCCCTTGCTCTTCTTCCTGTGCACCATTCCCAAGCCTTTAGGGAATTCTAGCTGTCTTTCTTCAAATATTGCGTTGCAGCGAAGGGTAGCAGCCTCCCCACCCCACTAAGCCACGCTGGAGCGTAATGAATGATAGTCGCCATCCCTTTCAGCCACACTGGGTAATCCTTAATCATGCCTAGCCAGCTGCAGCGTGTGTCACTGTAATAAGTGACACCCTCTTAGCCACCTACAGCTGATGAATAATAACAGATCCACTGCTGGTACACAGTATGCAATCTCACCTGCAGTGTTACATTGCATATTGTCATCCTAACCACATCTTGAATTCTGCTGCTTACTGTAAGTGCCGTGTCCTTCATTTTGGACTAAACACATGTGACCTCCCTCTATGTGTTGAGGGAAGGGACAGTCAAGAGATGAACGGGCTGTTTCTATACTCCACCTGTTTGTGCAAATGAAACCCTAAGTGTTGAAAGTACTGCCCTGTCCTTCTACAACGTGGACCTTATTTTATGATTTCACAGTATGTCTGTGACCTTCTGTCTTCCCTGTGGGATTATATTGTCTACAGCATTGGCTGTGTGGTTAGAGAGCAACAGCCTGCTTGGGGGTGGGGTGGAGTTGGTGGTTGATGCTTTTGTTCTCATGGAGAAGGTAGCATTATGGTATTTTGTTGTTTTGTTTGGCTGCAGTAGTGTTTCCAGTTCTTCACTCTTGGTTGTCGAAAACTAAACTGAATCTTTTGCTTGATTTCTCTCCTGATAAAGACAGCTTGTGGCTGATACACATTTTTCCAATTAAATGTTCTTCGGGCAAGCTAGTCTTATTTTGCTGTGGTTCCTGGAGTGTACTGTTTTAGAGGTTAGAGTTGAAAGAAGGGAGCAAATGCGTTTAAAGTTTGCTATAAGTTTTAGTCTGTGCTCTAGTTAGCAACTAAGTTTTTCCACGTTTCTGTCAGTGTATTCTTCTGAATATTTGGGTTCCATTTCCTTTTGTTTATTGATTATTACAGGATTGTCAGAAGCGTTCTCATGTTTGTGATGTTACTTTTATTCTTCTCTGAGATCTGTTACAGTGTTGACAGTAACAACTGTAGATTATTTATTAGGAAAAACATGATTGGAAAAAAAGGTGTTTATTTTAGTTTTTTAATGCTGAATTTATTGTTCAAAACCTGTAAGTCGAATAATTCTCTGAAAAAGTAATCTTGTTTTCTTACTGTTAAATATTTTTAACATTGGTAAAATGAAGTCTGTTAACTTTAGTTAATGTTACAGTTAGATTACATTGAGGAGTCTTGGATTTTTTTTATTATGTCCTGTGTTTGGAGTGTGGCTCTGATGCTGAGCTGTCTGTGTTAATGTTAAAAATTGATGTTACTTCAGTAGCTGATTTTTATTATTTTTTTTTTCAAATAGTAAATGCAGTTTTCTTTATGTAAAAGCTGACTTGCACAGGAAAAAAAGAGTTCCTGAAATTAAAAAGCTTAACTGAAGAACGTAGTATGCAAATACCAGTTTGCAGTTCTTAGGGGTGCTCAAACTTTGAGGTAAAGCATATGGCGTTTCTGCAGTCAATGTAAGCTGAACATAAAAGTACTACTATTTTTTTTCTGCAAAAACTGTGTGCCTAAGCCTACCTGATAGTACAGAAGTTTATGCTGTGTTGAAAAGGAATAGTAGGAATTTACTGCAGTGATTCTGTGGGGCAGTCAAACTACGTTTCCAGTTTCTTGTTTGTAGCATGTGGCACACTCCTGCTACTTGCATCACATTCCATATGCATGGTGTGACGGAACCTGTATTGCACAGGAGCGGAGCTGTAATGCGAAAGTATGCAGAAACATCAAACAAATAACTGAAAATTATTTACTAACTATTTGAACCATTATTTAAAATGAAGTGGGTAATTTATGGCTGGAATAGTAGGTTAGTATTTTGGGGATTTGGGGAGTATTTTGGTTTTGCTTATGTATGATTTAGGGAAACATCACTGTAAGATGACAAAAATAATGAAAATAGTTTTTAATTAGAGAAGCATTTACATGAGTGCAAAATATTTTGTTTTAAATAATTACTGATACTACAAAAATGCATATAGGCCTCAGTTTGTAACTTTCTGTGCTACACCTAACACAACCATATGACAGAGTTTCTATTCCAAAGAACTGAATTTTGTGTCACTTTACAGTGAGTTAAAATATGGAATAGTGTCTCTGTAGCCTGGGATGACCTGATCTTTAAAATACTAGAAAGTAACACAAGAAGCTATTGGAAAAAAATAAAATAAAAAAAACACACAGCAAAAAAAGAGCAACCAAACCCAAACCACCTTTGCAATTCCTGTGCCACCAAGCAAGTAATCAAAATTTTAGAAAAGGTAGATAAAAATGAGAAGTGCTAGGCATTGGTTTGAATGCTTAATTGCCAGTGAAAACCTCTGTCATTGCAATATAAAGGATAGTACTTGGATTATTTTTCAGACAGGTTGAGAAGCCTTGAAAAAGACAAAATAACTGAGTGGGCTTGTCACTGCTAAGATGTTTTCCATAGGCACTGTAAAATAGACAGTTGTTTTAGTAACACTTTTTAAAATATCAGACTATTTGAATTACGTGTCTGAATTAGTCATCCCACAGCTCTGTGGTTAAGAGGTGTTTCCTGACCCAGAATATTTAATGATATAAGGGTAAGACACAGGAGAATATCTGGCATCAGTGCAGTAAATTTTAGCATAGTGGTGTAGGTGTGCCAGCCATCTGGTCGGTTTGTTTGTTTGTTTGTTTTTAGTGAGTGCTATGGAAACACTTGTAGGTGTGTTTCGGAAGAATAAGGTGCTGCTTTGTGGAGAAGTTCAGAGATGAAAATGTAAGAGTTGATCAAAACATGAACCTCATCTATGTCCTGATTAGTAATTTTGGGATGAGGGCATTGACCAGTAAGGGTCTTGAATTAGACGGCGAAGCAGATGCTGCTCAGGAGATGGAAGATGAAGGGGAGACTTGTTTGATCTGACCTTAGGCTATAAAAGCTATCTAGAGAGTAGCATTCAGAATGAATAGAACAGGGTCAGCTCTGATCTTTGAAAGATGAACAAGGATGCTTTGCTAGTTCAGATGTAAACTGCTGTGATCACAGGATAAAATTTAAGCTACTAAAAGGCTTGTATTAGTGATGTGGTAGGTATTCCCAGGATATGAAAGCCAGGTTAATTCTAGGACTGATACAGAACGATAGTTTGAGGGCTGATGCTTAGTTTAGAGTCCCAAAAGTTAGTGACTTGCAGTAGCGAAAAGGGAACTGAAGCAATGAAAGAGTAAGACCTGTGTTTTGTCTACGCTGAGCTGATAGTGAGGTATCTGTATGGAGAAAGATGTAAGCTGAGGTATTAGCTTGGACAAACACAGGAGATATGAAGTAGAAAGTATGTTGTGATTAATAGCAGGGAGTTAATAATTTGATTTCAGTCCTGGCCCAGGATAAAGGGAATGCGAATGCAAAGGGGTGCGAGATAGGAACTGATTAAATGATTCATAAAATAGTGCAGGTGAATGTGGAGGCTTCTTAAGGAGGATGCACTGAAAGAACAATTAGAGGGATAAGGGGATGAATCATGAGACCAACATGCCAAAGAAACCAGGGAGAATATTTCTGGAAAAGGAGCACTGCTGGTAGTCTTGTGTGATTGACAGATCTAGGAAGATGAGAATTGCCTGTTGACTGTGAGCCTCGTTGGAGGGTTAGGCTGTGAGATGTTGGTGAGAATGGTTTCAGTGGTGTGCTCAAGGTGTAGAAACAGGATTATATAGACTGTAGGAGTAGAATTCGAGGGAAGATCATGGGATCTTCAGGCTACAGTTTTTACTGTCACTGGAGGTTTAAACATAGAGCTTATTAAGATTTGAGTAGTAGCATAACTATGCCTATTGTATAGTGTATATGCACATGATGAGTGTTGAAGGTTAGGAAAAACTCATTTACAATCAAACGAGTAGATGGTTTTGCGTGACTAACATTAAAATCATTATCAAAGAGCGTGTCAGTGTCTTGAGTCTGGCTATTGGGAAATCTGTGGGCAGTATATCTGAAGGAGTCTTCTGAGATGCTTGCAAATATTCTTTAACCTTTTGTAGTTTCATTAGGTGCAATTTTATGAAGTTAAGCTCTTGATTTTTATTTTATTTACTTTTATTGTTTATTCATTGTATTAAGGAGCTCTTTGTAATTTCTTACTTATTCTGGTTGATAGTAGCACAAAGAAACTTTGAAAATAATTTTTCTACAGCTTGATTTCTCCAGGAAAGATCTGTAGACTGTTTTATTAGGCATAGTACATATGCTTTTTTTAATGTTAGTTAAAAGGCTTTGCTGTTATCTCTTTGCATTCATAATTCTTCTAAGCATGCTATTCCATTCTAAGAATTGCATAAATGATCACTAGTTTGTGAATGGGAGTTTCTTTGACTTGCTAATTTCTGCTTTGCAGTAATAATTGATTCTACGGTTATTTTTCAGTATTTTGAGCTTAAGCAATTTCTATCTTTAAAAAGAATGTGAAAAGAAGCTAAAGTAACCTATAGCTACTTGTAAAGTCCTCCTAAAAGACCTGTGGTGCCTTCATGGGCAAAGTTTTTGAAGCAAGTTTTTATAGTTAATAACAGTACCCTTCACCAAAAATGAGTTAAGATGTGATATGTACCTGTTCTATGAGTCTTAGGGTTTGGATAAAATTGAAGAGAAAAATTGTAGTTTTGAGCTTGTAAAATATTTAATACAAACAAGTGTTCACTCTTACACAATACAAAATAATTGTTTCACATTTGGAGAGTGAATCATGGCAGCAGAATTTTAAAGTTTCAGGACATCTTTTCTATGTTTGTCATACTTGCCATTCTAAATGGTTTGGATGTTAATTGCAAGCACTGTATTAACTGACCTAAATGGCACTGTAATATGCTGAATCACTGCTTCCCAAGAACATTCGTAGGCAAAGTGTACTTTTAAGTGGATATTACTTTTTTAGTTTGTGATATTGCAGTACTTTAAAAATATCAGCAATTGCAATGTCTGTCTGCTTTTACAGAGTTGCTCGGTTTTCCCTGTGTATTTAGGTGAAGACAGGAAAAGTGAACATCATGAGCTATATTGTCAGATGAAATATTATTTTTGTTGACAAAACTCTATATGCCTTTTAAGTCTATAGTATTTCAAGGCAGGTTTATAATTATAGGTGTAAAATTATGTTCTTGATCTTACTGAACTTTCACTATTTTTATGTGGCAGTGCTTACAGTGTTCTAATATGATACACTTATCTTGAACATAATTGCAGTAATTAATCATTAAGATCATATGAGGTAAAGAAATACTATAGAATTGTGGTTATTTCTTTTCAATGTAAAAACTTGGAAAAGGAAATAGCCGATACATTTCTTTGAAGAGAAAATTATTAATAGAAAATAGCAATTTCCATATAATTAGATTCTCAGTCTTGCAAAAGTAAGCACTAAACTTAAGAGTTTGACATTATCTCATTTCCTGAGGTTCTACTGATGTTGTGGTTCTCTTTGCTCGTAATTCGTGTGTGTCTGTGTATTTTGTGGTTGCTGCCTTTTGTAAAAAAAATGTTAAGTACCCTTTCCAACCTGAAGAATCTCTTTCACTGCCTATTTCGATGTGACATCACTGGCCACTTTTCAGAGCCCAGGTATACTATTTAAAGTAACTTAATTTTCTGAAAAATACTTCATACTCCTCAACTGGAGTTTAGTTAGCCAGATAGTGATATATGGACATGTAGCTTCACGCTCTTCAGTTTGCAACTTGTAAGTTACGTATCTGCAGTGGTAAACTTTTTTAGCAAGAAAGAGAAGAAAGTATGGCTTTCAGTATGGAAAGTGTGAGAAATCTCTGGATTAACATTGCAGTTTTGCACCCTCAGAATAGACAGAGGCTATAACTTTACAAGGATAATACTGGTTTTGTGTTCCATTTAATATTTTCTGTAATTTTTGAAAATAATTTCACTGATATATGTAAACTCTTACCATATGATATGATTATTGAAATGTTTCACTATTTTGATTAATCAGATTATTCAATGAATGGCATGCTGCTGGGACACAGTGTGTTATTTCTAAAGCAATCTGGACATTTCAGTCACTGCATGTTTCTTCAGTGAGTTTGTGAGGCTGTTTTTTGGATATGTCTTTTTATGTAGGTATGTCTTTGAAAACATTCTTGTTGAATTTAAGTATGTATTTCTGTAATTTATTTAAATAAATTTGGGTTTGTTGCCTCACTTGGAAAACATGAAGGCTTTAAGGTAGTTGTGCATATACACACAACCATAACTTCTCCTCATTTGTTTCTTATTCAGGAGCAAGAACTACCTCCTTTTTGTTGTAATTATATGACTAATTTGTGAGAAGTGCCATTTAGTTAAGTATATTCAAAATCCAGAACAGGGCAACAATCTTTATTGGCAGGTGGTCATTTTTGACTGCCCTGTGTGAGATTACACCTGTTACTTAATTTTTCTACTTCTGGTAGGTCAGATTCAAGGGTATACATTGCAATGGGTCATAGTCTTTTTGCTGTAAATCTAAGTATTTGTAGTTCTTCGGGTAGCAGATTTAACACAATTTTCCCTTTAAGAGTACAGGCACAAGCAGGTATTTCCCAGTATGCGTAAGGAAAAAAGTCTTTCTGTTGGTATTCTTGATAACACTGTTTAGTCTGTAAAATATTTCATCTGTACTTTTTTTTTTTTCAAACCTGTACTTGTGGCATGTTTCCAATGTGTGGTGCTTTGAGAGATTACCAGGAAACTTTGTATCAGAATGAAACTTGATCAGGCAGCCATGAAATTCAGAATTTTCTAAGCCTGAGAGAGAGAATTGAAATGTGTAAAATACTGGCCCTTAATTTTTGACAGACCGTAGGAATGGCACGGAGTGAAAAGTACTCAAGGCAATATCCTGCTTTTCTTTTCCTCGTAGCTCTTATTTTGACTCTAAAATTTAATTTTGTCTGGGAGCAGTGGCAGAGGATCTTGCAGGTGGTGTTTCTTCTGCAAATTGCAGATTGGGAGCTGCTAGTGTAGAAAATAAGGTTAAATTTGTTTGCTCAGTAGAAGAATTTGTGAAATGGAGCTTTTATCTGGTTTTGATATGGTGCGGGGGCTCTCTAATAATGTTTTTGCCAGTGCTTTTACCAGTGCTCTTACATAAAGAGAACTTAAAAATGAAGGTCTAGAGAATCACTCTGCATTTATGCCGGTATGGTAGAGTTCTAAGGCCTGGCATAATCGAATAAATAATAATTAAACTTATTGAGTTGTTTTGTTGTTGTTGTTCCAGCCATTTGCATAAAAGCACTTCATGTCCTAAGCATGAAAAAACAAGCCGAAAAAACAAGCCAAAAACCCAATGACTTGCCAAGGTCAAACATAGAATCCATGGACAGGTGGAAGTAGAATTAGTCTCCTGATTCGGTTCTTGTTGCTCTGTATGGTTATGGGTCATTTGCTGTGCAATTTGCTGCAGGTGGAATCAATCATGTCTTCTCTCCCTACTGTGACTGTGAAAGATGGTCAGAAGATACCTGGCTTTGTTAGGTTTTTAATCAGTGTTACAAAAAGATATGGTGAGGAAGACTGAGAGTGACTGTATTCATGATTCATGTGTTTTGGTAATAGTGAGGGCTATTAGAATAGACACTAAAGAGGTGCTGCTCTTATATACTTGAGACATAAAAGCAGTGGAAAGGGTATGACCACTGGGTAGTTGTGGCTTGAAGAAAAATGAAGCAGCACTGCAATGTGCTGTAGCCATGTGTTTATACTACTAAAGAAATTATCCTGTATAGGTATTTATTTTTAAAATTCAAAATGTTCTACTGCTTTCCAGATCAGCCAGCCAGCTCTGGCTTCAGTAGTAGTGTAAGAACTCAGAAAAGAAAAGCTTTAGTGAAAGACTGGTGTTACTCTGCATGTGTGTGTGTTTCTTTTCACGCTGGCTTAGTTTTGTAGTAGATACATAGTGATGACTAGTAAAATCCTTAATAATGTAATACCTTCGAGAAGTGAGTGGGATACAGCAAAAAACTTTGCCACTGCTGAGTCCTATGGTGTTATGATTTTTCTTGTGTGTTTTTTATTTGTTCGTTTGTTTTCTTTTCTTGATGCATTCCGTTTCTTTTTAGTAGTGTATGGTTGGTATTATTTTTGGCTTTTGTTTGCGTGTGTGTTACAAATCTCTCATTAATAAGTTATGCAGAATAGTTAATCAAAATAAGTATTTGGCATCAGGCTTCCTCTTTGGAAGAGGGTTGTAGCACGCTTGATGCATTGTGACAAACTTGGCAGAGATGATACTAGCTTTGAGTCCTAATCATGATGTAAAAGCTTGAGAGATCTTCATATAAGCACTAAATTTACAAGAGTGGCTTCCTATATTAATTTTTCTGCTGCTGATTATGAAGGTGAATGTGCCTCTTGGTTCATCTCCTAGATTTGGAGAAGGCTGAGGTTGTGAATGACTTCTTTGCCTCGGTCTTCAATGGCAAAGGCTATGACCGCACCACCCAAGTCTTGGAAGGCAGGTGCAGGGACTGTGAGAAGGAAGACCTTGGGCCCACTGTAGGAGAGGATCTGGTTCGAGACCATCTTATGAACCTCAA
>JBCJKH010040887.1:0-21950 GCA_039877255.1 Loriculus beryllinus | reverse complement strand
TAGTGACAGGACAAGGGGTAACGGGTTCAAACTTAAACAGGGGAAGTTTAGATTGGATATAAGGAAGAAGTTCTTTATTCTAAGGATGGTGAGGCACTGGAGTGAGTTGCCCAAGGAAGTTGTAGATGATCCATCCCTAGCAATGTTCAAGGCCAGGTTGGACAGAGCCTTGGGTGACATGGTTTAGTGTGATGTGCCTCTGCGCATGGCAGGGGGGTTGGAACTAGATGATCTTGAGATTCTTTCCAACCTTAGCTAACCTATGATTCTATGATTCTATGAAGGGTTGTATCCTAGTGGAGGGACCCTACACTGGAGCCAGGGAACAGTGTGAGGAGGAAAGAGCAGCAGATATGAAGCATTATGGATGGGTCATTGCCCCCATTCCCCATCCTGCTTAGTCACTGATTGGCATGTTAAAGGGTCAGTAATGAAGGAGTGAAGTTGACTCTGGGAAAAAAGGTAGGGAGGAAGTGTTGCTAGGTTTGTCTTTGCTCCTCACCATCCTACTCTATTTTTAAATTAAACTAGTTTCCTGAGTCGAGTTGGTTTTGCCCATGATGGAAATTAGTGAAAGATGTCCCTGCCTTTATCTCAAACTTTTTCATCTTATTTTGCTCCCCTTTCCTGTTGAGGGGGGGAGTGAGAGAGTGGCTGGGTGAGTGCTAGGCAGTCAGCCAAGGTCAAACCCACCACAGTTTCTTAACCTTCTGAGAGCAACTTAAACTGTATCCCACTAGTTGAAAGTATGCACTACCTAACATAGACTGAAGATTGTGTTAGTGTTGGGAAATTTATGTGACTTAAGTCTCTGAAAATTATGTGTATGCTGCTCTATTCCCATGGCACTCATAAGAAAGCACACTTGGGACAGATCCATAAGATGTTTACACTGGGATATGAAACACTGTCACCCGTCTAAAATTAGTCCCATGTTGCCTTTTCTGACTTTTCTGAAAGTTCATTGAATCTCTGCTTAGGGAACATTGAGAGGACAGTTCTAAACATACTGCCACTTTTCATTAAAATATCAGCTATTAAGGCTATGCTCACCATGAAAGTCTTATATATACAACTGGTTTCTTTTCAAGTTGGGATATTCTTTGAATTGTGTCCATATCACCTGCCTTCAGCATTTGATATAATGTCTGGTGTGTATCCCCCTTCTGGAGCTGTTGTCTGGAGCTTAAGCAAGTCTAAGCTTGGCTACAGCAGCGTGGTTTTGTTTTGCTTTGCTTTTCGTTTTGTCCACCCAATGCACTCTGTTTATCAGTGGTGATTTCTTTTGCAGTCTGTGTTGTGCCTTTATCGAGTGTTTTCCTAGCTGTAGGAACTTCCTTTGTATATTCTCCACTGTCAAAGTGCTTTTGCTAAAATGAAGCATAGTCTTACTGTTGCTAGACTAGGGAGTACATTGAACACAGTTTTGGAGACCTTGCAGCAAAGGAAGCTTACCATCGACAAAACCATGTGTGACATATGTTTGTCACAAAAATAATCACTGTAATTGCTTCCTCATACTCACTGTGGCTCATGATTTCTACCTGGGCTTATGACAGCCATAATCATGTAATAATGTAGGGCAACTGGGTGTCTGCAAGGGTAAAGTGTAAAGGTAATGTAAAGCCACCTGTGTTTCTCATTACTCTGCCTGTACCAGTGATTTTGTCTACTGACTTGCACGAAGATGTTCAATGGTAATTTGTACTACTGAACAGCAGAAGTTTCCCAACATTGTAATTATGGGCTCTTGCATGGAAGGTTTGTATGCTGTGATACTAGCAGGATGTAATTACAACTCATGTATAAAGTAGTGGAAGCGAATGCCTAAGGATATTCTATACTAGGATAAGTGTATGCCAAATTATGCTCACAGCTGACAAGATTTTCAGTGGTATAAAATACTCTGGTTTAAATACACATAGCCAGGACAGTTTTTCCACTGAGTGACTTGACTGTGATCTGCAGCTCTAGTTATTCACAGAGGCTGGCAGGGAAGGGGAAACCAATAGAGCATTCAGTTCAATATTGCTGGTTTAGAATAGGACGTGTGATACCTACTGTAATTACCTACAGCATATTGAATAAAATACCATGCCCTGAAACTGAAAACAAATTGGTAAATTGCAACAATCATTATGTAGGAGAAAACCTAGAGATAAGGTTAGATTCAATTTCATTAACATTCAAATGTGTGTTCAGGAAATAAAAGCGTATGCTGATAAAATATGAAGATTTTATTGATTAAAAAGATGTTGCAAGCACCTCGAGAAGAAACAAATAAATAGACCTAAATGTGTTTCTCAGTCTAGGTGAACTATGAGATGTTCAGCTTGAAAAAATGAAAAACTATCAGTGTGGAGAAAGGCAGCCAAAAGTATGCAACTTTACAGATGCCAGAACACTTGGAAAGCAGTTTTTGCCATGAGAGTTACATTAGAGGCCACAAGATGCATTTTGAACTTGCTGCTCAGTTTGTCAGGAAAAAAAAAAAATTCAGTGCAACTTGGTTTTGTTAACACATCTTTTCTTTTTTTTTCTTTTTTTAATGCCTCCAGTGAGTACATGTTTAGAATTTTGTATCTGACTCTCAGCAGCTGTGGGCTTTACAGCTGCTGATAAATTTAATGTTCAAGAACCTCCATCAAAACAATATATAATAAGATAATTTGAGATCTTGCTATTTATGTTTGGTTTAAGTTATGAATAAAGAAATAATCAGTCATTGAACTTTTTCACCCTCCCAAATTAATAAGAGTTCCTGGGAGGACTCAAATTCATTTCAACAGACATTGGATAAGGATTAAAGAGATTGAAATACATGTAAAAAAATTCAATCACTAAAACATCAAAATTGATTGCTTGGCAATAATAAACAAGACTTCTAAAAAAGGAAGGTAACTTTGAAAATCTTGCTGTTTACTCATTAAAAATAGTAGTATTGCTAACTTCTAGGCAGTATTTACTAGAATTTACTGTTTAGTTTTATACATATAAGTTATTTATGTTGAAAAATCTAAATTGCCTTTTTATTACTTCTTCCAACTTCTGAGTAGAAGTCACATCACTTTACATATTTGTCCCAAAAGGATATTAAATGGTAGCTATAATATCGGAATGCTCTTAATGTTTTATTAGTGGTGCTTGTGAGCAGAGTGTAACTGTGCCTACATGTGCATCAAAACTTACAGCAGTTTTTTCTTGTCTTTTCAGTGATAACTAAAATGGCTTTCAGTTTTGTTTGGGAGTTCGGCATCTGATAATGTTAAAATTAATAATCCATTGAAATATCAATGGTTCTTAATACACCTATAAAGTTTTTGAATATGAAATAGGTAAAATAATATTTTAACTGAATAATTCCTGCCATGCTCTTATGATAGTGAAATTAGTGAATTAAATGTGGTGTGAACCTCAGGGCATAGTACAGTGTATAAGATGCATTCACGTCAACTGCCGCCGAATCACCACTGAGTGTCTCTTAGTATCGGCATTTAACAAAACTCATGGTAATATGGATTTATATGGTTAACATCATTCAAGGATGGTAACATCACTGAGAAATGCATGCATGCAAAAATTCAGAATGTAGTAGTTTTCTTTCAATTTGTACCTCACTATAAACCCCTTGCAACAGCTCACTTGTTGTCCTGAATCCTCATTCAGTTGTCTTCTCTTTACCTGCCACCTTTTGTACTTTATATATCTTCTCCAGTATTTGTCTTTCCTTCGTGTCCTCATCGGTCCATCCTCTTCTTTCCTGTGGGCTATGAAGGACAAGATGGTATGATCCTTCACTTGTTACCATAAATCAGTGAGAGAGCATTAATAGGAAGAGCAAAATGGAAAGAAAACCTTTACAGTAACTATACTAAAACTATACTATGTATCTTTTATTTTTCCCGTGGTATGTCATCATATGGGATACCCACTTCAATGTTTGCCATCCCTAAAGATTATGCTCAATTCAGGAAGTATCTTCAGTTACTTTCTACTTCAAGAAGAAAGTATTAAATTTGTTACAAGATTATGTGTATTGATCCTGTGACACACACTGAATTCTTCTCTGAATGTCTTCTGGAAAGCCCTTTCTTGTATTTATAGAAGACACAGATAAAGAATATGTGCTGGAGTGAGGTCATGATTTGTGTCTTCCCTCTAAAGAGCTCTCATATTTGATGGCTCTCCAATTTTGGTTCTCTTTTGCTTCAACTTAGCAGCAACATAACCACCCTGGGTGTGTGTTCACTGAATGTAGGCTGGAAAGCCCTACATTTGAGTCTGAGCTGTTGAGTTAACTGACTTAAGAATATTGTCAGCATTGGAAAAGCCCTACCTAAGCCTCTGCATCCTCTTTGGGCTGCACATACCAAGGTATGTAGTGTAAAGCCCAGTATATATGAGTCTTACTGTTTTGCTAAGCTGAGCAGCTGCATTTCTTTATGTATTTGTTTTAATTTGTAGTGAAATCTAGAACTTGATTTTCCTGCTCCTCAGAGAGGAGTAAGTCAGATAAAGGCAGTAGGAAGCCCACTATGCTCACTTGACTTGTTCTACATCCTCACTGGGAAAATTTCAGCTGGCCTTCAGCCAGCAGCTCAAGAATCTAAGGTGAGGTTGTCACTGGATTCTGTGGAGAGGATTTTTATGGGAGTTGAACAAGAGAGACAGTGCTTAGGTCTGAATTACTTCAAAAGAATAAAGTAACCTGTGACAGAATGAAGGAGACTTCAGGTAGAAATCAGCTTCCTGAAGTATTTTTTTGAAGGCTACAGTATTTTGTTCTGAGGACTTTATTATTAAAACCACTGAAATTCATTGGAAGACCACCTAATTCTTGCAGATCTGTATTGAGAAATGAAGAGTTTTGGAAGTTAATTTTGGCTCATTTGTAGAGAAATTTCCCTGTGCAGAATTGCCAATGGCACTCAACTTATCAGCCTGTCAACCTTTGAAGTGAGAGGAAAGGGTATTAGAGCATAATATATTGTCATTTTCAGATGAGATACATCAGCAGCTTAGACCAGAGTAGCCTTTCCATTCGTGAAATACGTTGCAGAAATTAATTCTGTCTATTAATGTAGTTCAAGTTATTCTTCTAAAGGGATTTAAAAATGTTTTTCTGCCCAGCGCTTTGATGGGCCCAGTGGTCTAACTTCCCCAAGGCTTCCTTTCAACCATACAGCCTGTGACGTGATTACTGTTTACTGTGATTAAAAAACATCAAAGCATTGATTGTCTATTTCAAATTCTTTTACCAAGCTAATTTGAATTATCAACTATCCCACTGAAGTCTCTGCTTAGATTGTTTCTTTAGCTTGCTTTTCTGTTTTTCCTGCTTTAAGCCATTCTCTTCATTAATTTTTAAGACTTGTTCAGTCAAATGTGATGTGAAATTTAACTGTCAGATTTGCTTTTAAAAAACTTTGCTTCTGAAAGGGAATTAGAAATCTCAACAAGACCGTAGAATAATTAAAGCAATAAATAATTTTCCTTGGAGACCCTTAAATGGGTGCATTAGGGTAACTATTCCATATGTAAAAGGTCAGTAAATTGAGACACGGGCATCACAGGGGATGTGCTCAGGGTCACATAGCAACCTGGCAGCTCAGCCCAGGTTGAAACGCATTTAGTCTGCTTTCTCTGGAATGAGCTGGCAGATAATGCCAGAATATCTTCCTCTGTCCTTCAGGGCATTTCCAGTTGAGGAAAGTCAATGGAGAGACTGGAATTTCAATTGTGTAATTCTATCAAAAGGATGCATAATCATATTTTGTTCATTTTTTTTTCCTGCAATTGTTTGCTTGGAAGCAAAATGTGGAAAATGACAGTGAATCCATCTGTCGTAACCTGGTGGATTGATATTTCTATCTTTACTATGTACTGTAATGCTGAACTTGATTTAGTTTTGTCTCCGAAAGAAAGTTTTGCCCTAACTTGTTTTGGTTTAAAGCCAATTTCATTAACTTAATAAAGAATCTGTATATAGACACCTACTTTTGCTTTCCATCTTCATTTTAGTTTAGTACTAACACATTTTCCTCTCAATGAAACTAAGATAATCTTGTCCTGAAGACAGACAACAGTCAGCTATTTGATGCAGTGGTTGCAATTCCATCAGCTCAATCAGATTTAAATTAATAGTTTTGAAAACATGTAAGACAGAGTCTGGCATTTGAAATAGTGTATAGCTGCATCTGAGGAATTGCACAAGAAATCCCAGAAATGTCCAGCAATAACAATCTAAACTCTTAAGTAGTGTTATGTATAGGTAGCTGGTTTTTTAGCTTCTATGACCAAGTCCATGAGGAATATGGAAAAACTAGCTCTGCCCCAAACTGCCTTTTAAGTTTAAAACCAATCATCAGTTGTGTGGATGCAGAACAGAATCACTGATCTAAAAGATATTGCACATAAATATTTTATACTGGAGCTTAGATACTGTAGGGATAACATTAAAATGCAGAAGTAGCATATATACCTGTGGGGAACTGACCCAAAATAGAGAGGCAAAGTGCTTCTGCAACTAAGAGAGAAAGAAGAAAACACAAATGCAATGAACCTTTAATAAAAAGGAAAGAAAGACACCTAATGGCCAAAAGGAAATTAACAGAATACAGCAATCATCAGAATAGAAATCTCAAAACAAATGGAGGTACTATTCACTGTCAGTCTTGAGCTGTGCTTCAGTTGTTTGCTTTGTACTGTATGTATTGCCTCTACTGCTTGCCACATACTGTATGAGTATGTAATATAAGAGCACATGTGTGTGTTTATACATATTTTCTGTCCCATACTGCATTTTGGGTTATAACTGAAGCATCAAAAAGCACAACTACAACAGCAAATGCAGTTCTGCTAATCCGAAATGGAAGAATGGAACTTTAATTTCTCATTCTTGAATAAATCCACCTTCATTCAGGTGATTCAAGTTGTAATATTTATAATACATAATTAGAGATTGCTTTCTCTCCCCTTGTTCCAAGTGACTCAACTAATGGATTTTTAAAAGACTATTCACATCTATAAGGTATGATTTGAAATAGTGTTTTCTATGGAGTCGATAACCTGTTAAAAACTAGGTCTAGCTGTATGTGATCCCCCTTCACTAGCTGAGTTTGCCTCCTCAGAAGGACATTTGGCAACTAAACAGGCCTTGCAATCTGTCTTGAGCTCAAGGGCCTTCACAGTTTTAAGGACAGCAAATAAGTGCAAGAGATGTGTCTAAGAAACAAGAAATTAACTAGGGCTGGAGTTTTAGGATTCCCAAAAATGATGTAAGGAATTTTGAAGTGCCACAGCGGAACCAGATCAAGAAAGAAATTATAACTTTCAGTTAAAGAACTGGAGAAGTCAATACCTAATGCTTGTGAAAATAGTACCTTCAAACACCTTTTCTCAAAAGACAGTGTGTTACAGCCATCTGGACAACAAGAAGCTGCATGTACAGTCCCTCCTACGTTGCCCTATGTTCTGCTAAAAACAGTTCATAACTTTCAATGCATCTCTTAAAGCATTCCCAAGACTCATAAAACAATGCAATACCTAATGCCATTTAAACTTTCAGTTAATATGTGTACTCAGTGTAAGACCAAGGAAGCATATATATAATTATGCAGTGTCTTACATGTACATTGTCATAGGCATGAAAATAGCCTAGTTACTGCCCCAGAAGTGTTCTTGTGTGTGTTTGGTTTTGGTTTTGGGGTT
Source organism: Loriculus beryllinus (assembly GCA_039877255.1). Taxonomy (NCBI): domain Eukaryota; kingdom Metazoa; phylum Chordata; class Aves; order Psittaciformes; family Psittacidae; genus Loriculus; species Loriculus beryllinus. The sequence goes on along the minus strand of JBCJKH010040887.1, from coordinate 14,240 downwards.
GGTTTTTTGTTGGTTTTTTTCATAAAGGGCATGGAAGCTACATAGATTGCATTGAATGGATCATGAAGCCAATGGGGAATGTTTAATCTTATACTTAGAGCAGAATGGGGTAGGATTGGATAGGAGAGGATAGGATGGGATAGGATAGGATAGGATAGGATAGGATAGGATAGGATGGAATATAGTACTTTTACAACCTAAGCAGGGTTTTTATTTATTTATTCCTAAACTTCTGGCAATTATTTAGGCATATATGCCATTTAACATCAATCAGTTAAACTCTGTGAAGTTCCTAATATTTGATTTGTTGTTCCAATACTCTGATTTCAGACCAAAATAAGACCTTTAAAAGACATGAAGCTGCAGAACTGTGCTTCAGGCATTTCTATTGCTTTAATTTTACATCAAGAATCTAAGATGTTTTGTTTTCTTCTTTCTGTCACTTATATGAGCATATACTGATACAGAATTGCATGTCTTTAAAGGCTGTTCCATCCTTCAAGTAAGGGCTTTTAAAGTCCTCCTTAAGCCAGTTTGGTCTACTGTGATGATTTATCATTTAGCCCTTGATTGCAGGCCTTACCTAATATACACTGTAGGAGACTTTCCCTGGTCTTGTTCATGATTTGCCACTCCTTCAGCATTCTGTCTTCAGAATCAATCTTGTGCTTCAGAGACAGAGAGATGCTCCATCAGCACTTTCAGTTTTCTGCTTCCATTTTCTGGCCACTCATTTTGTCATTTTCTAGTGACTGCAAGTTAGAGCAATTCTTGGTAGAGAGACAAGTGATTCACAGGCATATTTTATGCTACAGGATGCAGATGAACCTAGAACATACTGGCAAATCTAAGAAACACTGCATAAATTAATCTGATATTTCTTAGAAAGTGTGGTACGTTCCAAGAAGGAGATTTTGAGTGACTTGAGTTAGCAGTGAACAGCAGTAGTGTATGTCTTAGCCCTCTTGAAAAGAAGAAAACTAGGTATAGTTCAGTTGTTAGGCAGGACTATCAGTGGCTGTTATTCTCAAATAAGAGGCCTTCTGAATGTGGTTGGCAGGTATTGGGCTGTCCTGTATTCTAGCTATCATCTACTGTGTTGGTTATGAGCAAAACTAATTTCACCCATAATAAACATTTCCCGGCCAGATACTTGGTATGGAGAACTTCATTGTATCAGTTGTGACAGACTGCCTATATGGAGATCATATTATGCAAGAATATTCATATCCTGTATTATCAAAACAGATGGAAAATTAATCTGAAGATATTCTTCCGTGTCCTTTAAATGATGTTTCACCACTTATACGTCCCTATTGCAAGGATAGTAAAGGGGGAGGGAAAACAAACTTTATCTCATTCTGAAGGCTCTCTTATCTCATGGTACATAAAAATCTCAATTAAAATTACTTATCTAAAAATTAATGTGTTTCCAAATTGAAGTGTTGACTGTCTTTTTCTTTTTCTTTTTCTTTTTTTTTTTTTTTTTCCTAACTGTTCTAACTAATTGCTGGTGATATTTATGCTGGTGAAATCCAGCACTTGGTGTTACTTTCCCACACATAGGAATTATTCATCCATCCATCAAAAGGTTTGTGTGGGTGATAATGATGCACACAATAACATTAAGCTGCAGTAGCTCACCTTCAGCAATGCTCTTTCCTTAGACTGACAAGCTCCTGGTTTACAAGTATTCATCTCAGGCACTGAACGTTGTTTTCCAAAACTGTGCAGAACATTTTCTAGTCAGGGGGTCTGTACCAGAAAACCCCACTTGGGTGGAGGGAACTGCTGCACAAATTAGAAGCCATGCTGCTTTTCAGCTTTCTCCTGCCACTCTTACTGCCTGCTGTGGTAGTCTGTGCTCAGTGCTTCTTACACACAGCATTATCAAAACCATCCCAACCACAGCCAAAGGAGAAGGCTGCATGCAGAATCCATATTTCACAAGAGTTCCATCAGGACGTGGGGTCTTCCAGTTGTGACATTCCTTGTGTTTAGTTTTGGGCGCATTATTCTGAAAATGACATCAAGGATTTAGGTGAAAGTTTTGGGTTTCTCATCTTGCTCTGTAAAAGATTTCCTGAGTGACAGTTAGCAAACCTCTCAGTCTGTCAAAGTTTCTTTCAAGACACTGCTGATTTGAAGATAATCTCATTTGTGTTTGTGAGAACTGATATGCTGTCCATGTAAGCAGCAGCACAGGCAATCATGTATTGCAGAATTTAAAGGATGTAAATAACTACAAGTGAGATGTGTTGCTTAGACTATGAAGGGGAAGAAAACTGGAAAACTGCTAGATGAATATGAAGGAATGACTCCTAGTTTGGAGGTATTTTTTGGGGGGTTGCCTTTCTTCCCCTTGTTTTTAGGATTTGTATTGAACTCCAGAACATGTAATCCACATTAACTACAACATGTATAGGTAATTAATTTTAAGGAAAAAATCTAGGATATTCAGGTAACAATGCTAGGACCATGCTATCTTATTCATTCTTGAATGTCTAAATGTCCTTGTCACTCAGACAAAAGCTTACAGCAAATAATCCCTTTCATCTTTGCTTGAAACTGCATCTCTCCATAGTGCAGAGATTACTACCACAGAGCCTTCTCATTAAGAAGCACTATTTAAAATGACTGCTCCAATATATGAGAGAGAGGCCTCCTTTGGAAAAAGTGAAGCAAGCATAAAGGATTTAAATATTACATGCTGCCTAAATTGTCTATTTTGGCTGGTAGAGAGATTGCCAAGGCGTTATGACTAAATGCAATTAATCTAAGTTAACTTTAAAGTTTATATTCCAGGGAGGAGTGAAATCTGGCAAGCATCCACAGTGTTCAAAGCTGACAGCATGATCTTTTTAATTCTGAAAACTGAAAAAGCTAGAGCAAGCACTGCAGGTGAACCAAAGTACTGCAGGTGAACAAAAATACTGCAGCTTCTTCAAAGGATGATAAGTTTTAACTAAACCAATTATTTGGTATGCCATTTAATGCATGAAATAGAATACTTTTTTCTTGCTTAGCACCTTAATTGAGGAGACTAATGTTTAAAATTATCTTTGCCAGAAATCATTAATAAGATAAAAAGGCATTTATTGTCAAAGCAATTCTTGAATCACTACTTTGAGGACAATGAGCAAACTCCATGGGAGTGATACTGTAGGACTGACACATAGTTACAAAATTTTAATGCAAATAAGTATAGTTGAATCCTTTTTGCAGGTAATTGTTTTCTCTCAGTAAAAACCTGCATTAACATGATTCAAGGACAGATTTTAAGATCAAGAGATGCTGTGTGCAGCAAGATTCAGAAGCTGATCTGAGGGATGATGTTGTGAGGTTGTTTTCCACCATATAAAGCCCTGCCTGAATGCAGGTGCTGTAAAACCAGCATCAGCTGATGTGGTAAAGCTAGCTCAGTGAGGCTACTTGGGCCCAGCAAGCCAGTATTTCAGCTTTTGAATTCCACTTCACTTATACAAGGTGTTTCACCAGCACTTGGCTCTCTGATCCTCATACAACTCCTTATGCCTCATTGATACAGAACATTGAAATAGAGGAAAAAATTTCAGATCCTAGGTTTTCATAGTATCTACCTTCAGTTTCCTTAGATACCAGACTCTGTCACATATTAGGCATCAAAATACAAAAAGATGTAAAGATACAGACTTCTGAAAATACCTGATCACATGCATTCCCCTCAAGACAAGATACCTGAGAAATGTGGGTCCATGAATTTCCCTCTCAGGTTCTTGTGGACTGCCTGATTAAATGCCCACTGTGTGCTCATATGTCCATCTTCGCCTTTTTCATGGTATTTATCTCATCTCACTGAAGTGCTACTGTTCAGCATTGATCTCTGATTTCGAAGAACTTCGATGTTGCAATAGCGAGGGGTTTCTTGTAAAGACGCCCCTTCTCACAATTTCTTCAAAGCTACTTGTCATCTTATTTAAGTGTCTGCTGATGAAAACTGACAACCTGGTCCTCTTAATCATTTAATGTCACATCAAATATCTGTAATTAAGGGAGAAGAAACCCTTACAAATGATGCATGTTTGAGGCTTTTTTCCCTTGTGTGATTTAAAACCTAATTTGTCACAGTATATGCTGTGTTTTCTGGTAGACTGTTATCTTCCTCACTTTAAGGCTGAGAACTACAATAACAATGTACATTATATTGTAATTAAATCTCTGTCTCACTCAATTTTTTGCCCTGCCTCTTATTTTTCCCCTTTTTCCAGATTGAAAATCTGCTCATAAATCACATTGTGTGTTTCCTTGTACTTAGTGTGAATTTTTTACTTTCATTTCTCAAAATCTGTCAAAAAATACATGAAATTTTAAAGAACTCTCATGAATTTAATGAAGTAACTGACAATATTTGGATGTCTGAGGTGGCGTACTTGCTTTCAAATTGAGTTAATATTGCAAATTATGAAGTTAAGTGGCTAAAAACACTCTTGGATATTTTATTTTTTTCTCTCTTCACAAAAAAAGACAGATGCACTATCTGAAAAAGATGAAAAAAAAAAAAAAAAAAAGAAAAACCAGTCTTAACCTTTCAAGAATATTGCACTGGTACCTATTTATCAGTTTATTTTAGAGTACCTAAACACCTTAGTAAATCAGACCTCCATTCTACATGCTTCTGTAAAAACATACAGACTTTACAAATGTCTAATGAAACGACCTCTAATGAAAAGACCTTACAATTTAGAAAATAAGAGTAATAAATTAACCTAGGAGCACATATGCACATTATCAAAAAAATACAGGATTTTTTCATAAATTAAAAGCGTGCTTAATTCAAAACCACTTGCTAACAGGAAATGCATAGGCGTAACTTGCTTCAATCATTAGTTTACTTAACAAAGTTTTCTGTTATGTTACTTTTCTAAATCAGTACCATTTTTCTTCCATGGATTTCATGTGATTTTTCTTTATGCACCTATCATGTCCACAAACCACTTTGGAACTTTTTTTTTACGTAAAATGTCAAATCTTACGTGGTCTTATTCATCAGTCATTATTTCTAATTTGTTTTCCTTGCCACGGTAAATTTCGTGATATTTTGTATTCTTTTTGACTCTACTAGATAAACTTTGCCTCATATCTTTTCCAAATCATAATGAAACCATGAAGTTTTAGTGTTAAAAGAAAATGACATTATGGAACAGGAGGAGCAAAAAAGTTACTTTTATTTTGTAGGCTTTTTCCAAACTGAACTTTCTCAGGAGGGCTTTTAGTTTCTCAGGTGTATGTAACATGAACTTAGGATACTGGCACCTAGTGAGGTATTTAGAGGTGAGAAGAAAACAATGTTGTCTGCCTAGAAATTAGAAATTATCTAATTCAAGTTGAGTAGCAACTTCCTCTTATTCTTTTCATTAAAAGGTTATGTCATGAGAAATAGAATTTTAAAGCAAAATCTTCACAAAGAAAGTGTGGAGTCCTCACCAAACATAAATCATCTTTTTATATCGATACTCAGTTTTAGAGATAATTTAACTAATAATTTATTTGAAATGTTCGAGCTAGATTTGAGTACAAATCTGCCTGAAAAAAAATATTTTGATGTTTCAACTGATATTTTCAGCTCACATTCTTGCTGTTGTTAAAAACAATCCCCAAATTCCAATTTCCACAGGAAATAAGTAATGCATGCATAGCAGTAAGAACTCTCAAGCTGAAAAGGCTGCCTGTGAAGTTTTACCATTACCTCAGCCTCAGATGTGTATGGTATCCTGCCAGTCCCACAGAGAATAAGAGATTTAAATGAGTCATGTGGATGATTTGACAAGGCAAAGCCAACTGTGTCTTCAGATGTGTGTTATTTCCTTTTATTCTGATACGGTATCTACTAATTTATCAAATGCAAGAGCAAGCTCTTTTTACTGTTCACAGACTTGGAAATATCTCTTCTAAATTCCATAAATAGTAACAGTGGATCTATTTAACACAGAAGAAAGTAGGAGTGTAATTAAGAGTGCATGATAGCATTGAAGGAGGAAAAATCTAAGGCTGAGCATTGGGAGAATCATTCTAATGTCAAAATTCAGTAGACAGATAGTAATCTAGTGTACAAAGTGGCTGATTTTTTTTTTATTTTATTTTTTTTTTTTTTTTGCTATATGACAAAAGAGGAAATACATGGTAAGGAGAAACCTGAATCATAAAAGACTTTTGCTCAGGATAGGAGACATCCAACTGAATGTTTAATAGTTAGGTGTGTTGTCTGAGAGCATCACTTCATCTTGCTTTGGGATCACGGAATGGTGAGACTTGAGAAAGCAATTCCATGTCAGCTAACTGCCTTAGAGAGGATAAATCACTCCCTGGAGGAGCTGCTGACCTCAGTAGGCTCTTAACAGAAGCCACCCTGACAGACCTTTCTTTTTTATTTTTACTGGGTTTACAAAACCAAATACTTGTGTTACCTGGAAAAGTAAATATGCAAGAGTGTTGCTGAAAAAAACATGTTTAGCACTTGCATGATTTCAAAGTATCAATCTGCTTAGCTATTTTGAGTGTTGCAGTTGAGGAGAAGCAGTATTTTGAGATGTTTGATTAAGCAGCTCTCCTGAACAGTCTGCCCTACTCACACTGTGTAAACTACTGAGCTTTTTCTTAAGCATCTCCTGCTGCAATTTACAGCCCAGAGTCAGTTTTGGTTTGCCTGAAAGCATCAGGCTGTTAACTGTTATGGTTTCAGGATATGCTTCATATGTGGTTTGCCCATCCATGCAGTGTTGATGGTAATCAGTTGGAGAGAAGCAGAGCAAACAGTTGAGGTTGGTAACTGTTCTCTGCCATACAAGTTTAATTTACCTGCACTAGTGAGACAACACATAAAAGTTTCCAAATTAGTTCCATTCTTTTGTGACAGCTAATCCAATATGCATGTTAAAACACTCGCACTGAAGAGACACAAAGATGCAGACTGCAAGTTTGTGAGTTCTGCTTTTGTAATTGTGTGGGTAGATGAAAAGTCTTTGGGCATTGATCTGTCTCTGAGCACACAGTGCATAGTGTCATGCTGGTCGTGCTAGGAAGACTCAGTTGTATGTAGACTTTTGACCTGAAGCTGAGGCTACCAGTAAAATGTACGTCTATCTTATTTGAGGCAGTACTGTAAGTTTAAACACTGTAAGTTTAATACAGATATGAAAATGTCCTGTGCTTATATATACATGTATCAGGTGGAGAGTAAGAAAATGAGAGTGAGAATGAGAAAGGGAAGTCGTTGTAGAAGCTGTGTTTTGATTTTTGATTGATTTTCCATTTTCTTTGGCCTTCCTTACGTGTCACTATTGCACAGAAGTTCAAAGTGACTTTGATTCCATCTACGTGTTCTAAACAATCAAGAAAAATCTGTCACTAAAGCCTGTGGAGAGAGGCATTTCAGACCAATTTCTGCATTTTTTAGGATATTCAAGATGATAGGAACATATCATTACTGTACAGAAATAATGAAGCTGTCCATCTAAAGTCGATTTTCTGCTTCCTGTGTCTTGTTATTTATTCTTCTGTGTAAGAAGCTGTTGACTTAAAATTATTAACTGTGTAAGCTAAGAAGCTCTGATTGTGGTTGGCAATTTTTTGTTCTTATTGCTGTGGGTTTTGACAGTCACTTTTAAAAAATGGACTGCAATCTTTTGGATTTGGTGTGTCTTCATGGGCATTGTTGTGTGTTTACGGTGTGCGCCCAATAGGCATAGGCAGCTCAGTCTGAGAAGTTATTTGGCTGTGCCCAGACTCCTGACCCACAGCTGAAGCAGGCTTCATAAACATGAACATTTGTTTATGCAAATCCATTCTGGCTCTTTGTCTTTGAAACCCAAACATGTGGTCCTCTTCCCTTTCCTGAAAAGTTTCTCATTCTTTATGCTCTTTTCTGCTATTATTTTCCCTGCAGTTGGGCTCTATACCTTTACAAGATAGAGCCCTAATAGTGAATCTTTGCATAACAGTACTCAAATCCTGCCCCAGCTATAGCTGCAGCTGTTGCACTCCTAGAAGAATTTGCATGTTTGTCACATGGTGTTGTCAGTTGAGCAGGGGATTGCTGGCCAGGTGAATGGGTTATGAGGATTCAGTCATGGGGTTTTTTTGCAGGGAGCCTTCTTGAAGGCTCTGGGTATGAAGACGGGATGTTCTTAAAAAGTAAGTGTGTAATATGAATAATTTTTGCAAAAATATGTGACTTATGTTTGAATCATAGATATTGGCAAGAATGAGAGACATACTAGGTGAACAATATAGTTTATTTTCCCAATGAACAGATGGCATCTGCATCTTTTAATAACAAATTTTGCCCTCTACCTCCTTGATAAAACAATTGAAGTTCTGTGCAAAGCTTTTCAATTTGTGACTATTCATTGTTTTGAGATAAAATCTTTTTTAGCTACTGCAGTTTACTCACTCTTTTTGCAATTACAGAGGAAAGTCTTTTTTAGCTACTGCAGTTTATTCACTCTTTTTGCAATTACAGAGGAAAGCAGAACAAAAGGAGCATGTTGCAAAGCACCTTCCTTAAAATAATTGATTCCTGAGCAGCAGAACAGATTAGAGCAGAAGTTGTTCGTCCATTTGTCATTTCCTTTCATAGGCTCCAAACCTCAAGAAGTTATTGGCACCTTACAAAAGAACAAAATAGCAACTATAAACCCAAAATTAAAAAGTTCATAGCTGCATTTGAAATAGAATTCAGCAGGATCTGTGGACACTTATTTCCAGCCTGTATGTGTGGGTCGTGGATTATTTATTTTAGTTTTCCTAGTTTTACTGGACAGATTTCACAGGATTGTGGGACTGGATGAGTGCATGGATCACTATAGAACTTGTAAACCATCAGTAAGGTAGGTATACTTAATTGTGTGAAACTTTAAGCCCCAAACTTTCATGTGCTGATGAAAAAATGATGAAAAAGAAAGTAACTAAGTACTAAAATAGCAGAAAGTACCTGTAGCTCCTGGATTTTTTCTGTACTGATTATCATTATGAATATAGGACTTGAAAGGATTTTGGAGGGTAGTCAATCCAAGTCCTTTTCTAATGCAAACAATCACGTCACACAATTCTGTATTAAATGTATCACATATCATTTCAGAAATTATTTTGATAATGTAAGCAAAGGTGGAGAGCACTGCAATTCTGGAACTCTGTTCATAAAGTACTCATGGCTTCTCTGTCTTTTGCATATCTCTGAAAGAAAATAGAACTATGGCAAATATTGTAAAGCAATTTTAATTTTTAAAGCCTCTTACTACTTCTGTCCTGTCAGTGAGTGATTCATTTTATCCTTATCTTTCACTGGAGGTCACTGTTGTAATGATGTTGTAGACCTGGTTAATTGTTTAAGCATATGTCTCAGTTTTAATGAATAGAGAATAAGAAGGAATATGTTAATTATTCTCCCTCTTGAAAATCAGATCAGAATATGTCCAGCCATGCACAATAGCCTTCTCTCTAAGCTTTGCTAGTTTTCTGTGAAAAACAGTTTCTCAGGAAAAAATAATTACCTGAGTAATTTTTTTTTTTTCTACTTGTTTGTTTTGTGGGTTGTTGGGTTCTGGGTTGGTTTTTTTTAGTGTCAGGTTTAATCTGAATTGAGAATTTAATGAAAAATGTACTTAAAATAGGGATTTCAAATACTGGTTTCTTGGATCCTGTGGCTCTGACTTTCTTAGCTCCTGTGTCAATGGACTTTTCTTGATTGCTTAAAAATTCAAATAGGTGATGAAAAACTCTTTAAAATCTGTGCTAAGGTAACTTTGTAAAAGCATGCCCAAAGCTTAGTGACCTTCAAAGATGGATCAGCAGAGCATTAGTTACCATCAGATAGATCAGATGTTTTGTTCTCATTATGCACGTGGGGGTATTTCTTCAGTTCCATATGACAGGTGTGAATCTGTGTTCAGTTTTTATTGTATTTAAGATGAAAAGAATTTTTGTGAGAAAATGGGATGTAAGACTCAGAGGAAAGTCCTGGCTTCTACAGTTCTTTTCTATTGCCAATAATTATGCTCATAATAAAAAATAAAAGAAAAGAAAAGCAAGATTTGAGTGATGGACGAGAATGGTCATGTGAAAAAGATGTTCTGTTTTATTTTCACTTGTTTTGGTTTGGCTTCTTCCAGGAAGGCATGCCTACCTTGTCTTTTTTTCTAGACTTGACTAGCTTTCTTAATCACTGGAGAAAAGAAAGGTTTTCCAGTAAATATGAACAGCCATCCTGGCAAAAGCCAACTAATCTGGCTCTTCAGATGTTAGCACTGTTCAGCAGTCCTGTGGGAAAAAACAAAGCTAGTATTATTATATTAGTAGAAATAGTATATTACTGTCTAAAAGCTGTATCATTTCATATATTTAACCAAGAATCTGTCATGTTTGCCTGGTTTTCTATATTCAGAACCACAGCCTACTGCAAATGATCATTATGTCTCAGTCCATAGTTACAGAGTAAGGAAATTACCTCTGCTGCTATGGAAATAGCAAGTTTCTGCCATTTCATCAGTTTAGTAAGGTTCCTGCACTTCATTCTTGTGCTTGTTGCAGTGTGTTCATTTAACTGTATGATTTAAAATGGAGAGCATTTGGCTAATTAGCAGGCAGCTGTTCACTTAAGTAAATGACTCATAGAGTGATATTTATGGTGCATAACTATTTTTCAAGCCCGGAGAAACTTGGGAATAAAAAAAAAAAAAGACACAAAGGCAGATGTTTATGCTCCTACAACCATGACAAATGCTGTGAAAACTGGCTGCTACTTTCATTTCATGACGTTTTTTCTCCAAACCTACTTACTGATAAGTAAGCCCAGCTAATATTTTTAAAAATTAATATTTCTGTAAAGAAAATATTCAAAATAATTTATTTACAGTATTTGTGTGAGCTGAATATTTAAAATCAATTATCAAACTTCACTTGAAGAGGCCTTGAAACTTGAAGTTTATGATTTGCATAGTCTCAATACTCAGAGTACAGGAATTTGCAAATTGGCTAAAGCCTATTTGCTAGGGGGTTTTATGGGTTTTTTGAGGGAAGTTGTTTTGTTGTTTTTTTTTTTCTTTCTATTGCAAAATAAACTTATTTAAAGTAGTCCAGTTACAAACTGGAAAATGTAAATCCCTATGAATATTGCGCAGATTCAATTTTAAAATAGCATTACTACAGCAAAATAATCTACAGTGCTTCATTTGGTCTTCCTGTGGTCTGAATAGTTAGGGCATACCCCATAAAGAATACTTTGTGCACATGCTTCTCCTCATGAGCTGGTTTTATCAGAACTAAAGACATCATCTTGATATTTTGGAAATGGGTTGGGTTTTCTCCTCTCTTCTCTCCACTTTTGTTTTCCTGGCATTTGTCTACTGTGTCTCTCCCACTGTCAAGTACCCTTCCACAGTTCCTGTCATCTCTGCTTGCTTTAGTCCATGTTTTTCTAGGCGCCCAGGTCACTCAATCATAGCTCAGGTACAATATAAGATCTGTTCTGAATAAAGAGAAAATATAAAATAGAACATTTTTTTGTGTTCTCACTCTCATTCTCTTTTAAAACTGGGTAGTGCTAATTTAAGATATCTGAGGCTATATAGAGTTCTGAGTATGAAGTTCCATATCCTTGCTGGGTGGATTAAGCAGGTAGATAGTTTCTTTTCTTTCTTTCTTTGTGGTACTCCTGCATCCTGCTTTCAGATTCTTCTGAAATTGTTTTATAAAAGCTGTTGGTTAAAATACACAGGGTTTAGTTATTTTGAAAGTTCTTAGTCTTCACATATAAATGAGAGGAATCGTGAGTTTCTTAAAGTGGCATATGTACATTCTACCACAAAATCTGGATCTAGGGTTTGTTTTGTTTTCTTTGAGGCAAAAAGAAGAGACATTTCCTTTATGTAACCAGAATGTAGTAGAAAATCTGAGAAATACTCTTTAAGAAGAAAAACAGAATCCTTAGAGGATTCTTAAATAATTATTACATCTTTAAAGAGGAGGATGAGTGGTTCAGTGTTTTGTAAGTGTGTATTCATGGACAGTATGATATGCTCACTAGTTTATTTTAGTCAACAAAAAATTATTTTAAGCTAAATTTGATGCTTTTTGGAGAGTCAATAGTAACCATCAAGGGATTTTATACCAGTCTGTCCAACCCTAGATAAATTGGAACTGCTTTACCATGCTTTGTCATTGTGCTCTCCGTGGCTAACCTGGAAAAATGTGTTTCAGTACAGTTTGGAAACAGGAGGTGTACCAAGATGGAATGGAAAAACATGTAAAGCCCAGATTTGTGCAGCAGAATTGGAGGTTTGTTGCTCTTTTATCACCCATTTTACTTCTTGCTTTCTAAATTACAATCATATTTCATTGTGTTACATTTAATTCCTTGGCGTATGAAAAGACTATCCTGATTTCCTAAATAGAAAAGAAAAAGGCAGCAAAAAATTGGGAAAGCATCTACTATTCTCAAGATAAATCTCTGAGCTAAACTACAAGTCTTCAGAGGCAGAACAACCTCCCCAGCTTGAGAGTATTTTAAGATTTCACTTTTTAGCATTTTTTTACCTCTCAACAGCTTTGGAACAATTCCCTAAGTGAGATTTTACGGCTGTTGACATGGCTATTCTGTGTTGTATTTGAAATATGAAGGGTGTTCTATATAAAGCAAGATTTCAGCAACCTTAAAGAAAGATAATGAAAAAAGATCAGTTTAAAACCATGAAAGCCTCTTATAAAACACAAGATTGTTTAGTACATAGTTGCTTTCTCATCCCTCTGAATGTTAATTGACTTGGAAGATTGCCACAAGTTGAGCAGTCATTGAACTGAAAAAAGAAAACCAAAATAAAATCTATTTGAAATATGGTTAGGCGAGTGACCATAGTCAACCATATTTTTTTTTATCCTTAGATGATAGAACAATATTCTGCTAGGTGGCTAATCTATAGTGCTGTCCAAAGTGAAAGAGTCTTTAAAACTTGTTTGAAAAATGTATCTGGACAGTAGTGATTTAAATGGATAATAAAAGATACTTCATAGTAATATTGGAATGGTAGTGTAAATAGCAAAGCATCTCAACAGCATAATGATAATATATGCTCATGTACACCTCTCTATATGTGAGTTAGATGAATAGGTAATAGCTCATCCCAATTTATATCATTTTTCTAATATTTAATGTTGTAAATGTTGTGACAGTCCCTCAGTGTCTTTGTAGTAGTGAACAATATGTAACCAGAGTAACAGTAAACTCCAGTTATATTCACAGTGAATTCTGCTGACATCACTTCTGTATATTGGTTAATAGAAAAATGTTGAATCTCTAAGATTTAATATGGAATACCTCATTTCCATTGCAACACAAAGGTATAATCTTTGCTTAACAATTTCTAATAAAGAGTTCATCTTTTTGTTAGAGGGATAACTGATAAGACCTTCAGAAAGGAAGGAATACTTTTCTGCATCTCACTGGAAATGTTCTGCCTTTATGTAGTCCACGTGTGCATTCAGTAAGCTGAAACAGGTAGTTATTTGGTAACAACTTTCTCAGGTAAACTTGGTTTAATAATGAAACTAGACTGAGTTTTAGAAACAAGCGCACTTTCAGCTTTTAACACTTGTTGCTCCATTAATATATAATAATATTAAGATAGAAGGGCACGAAAAAAAAAAAGCATTTATAGAAGGGAAAAAAATAAACTGGAATTTGTATTTGGCTTTTTGTGGCTGCTGTAATAATTACTGATCAACTTTGCAGCTGAATTCTTTGCTGCTTTTTGTTTACTAGAAAGTATATTCTTGCTCATCCAAGCAAAATAAAAAGCCCCCAGACACTATATAAGGTACATTCGAGATGGTGAATTTAAATTCACAAGTTCTTTGAAATTCATCACTGGTATTTCTCAAAGTGAATTGGAATACAAGCAGATCATGTGCAGAAATAGAAAACTGCAAATAAGGTGGTTGGAAGAGAAAAAAAAAGAATGAGAAGGGGGAAATGGATGACCCAGGGAACTACAAACCAGTCAATCTCACCTCTGTGCCTGGCAAACCCTTGGAGCAGATTCTTCCAGAAGGCATGATAAGGTACATGAAAAACAACAAGGTTTGGTGACAACCGGCATGGCTTCACTAAGTGGAAATCCCACCTGACCAATTTTATGGCCTTCTATGATGGGGCTATGGAACTGATGGACAGGGGTAGAGCAGTTGATGTCATCTACCTGGACTTGTGCAAA
>JBCJKH010040886.1:0-12215 GCA_039877255.1 Loriculus beryllinus | reverse complement strand
ATGCCATGAACCTGCTAGATCTCGTATTGCTACACGACGGGTTCAAACCGACGTTCAATAATGACAGAGGTACATCTTTCATTGATGTCACCTTTGTTAGCAGAGTTCTAGTGGCTAGCTCGAACTGGATGGTCCATGAGGACATTTGTTGCACTATCTGGCAGAGTTGTATAAGCATCTATGGAGCTCTAAATACCTCAGTTGCTTGCTTCAGGACTTGAACTCTTTCATTTCCTACAACGATTGATCTGGAAAGTGCTGCTACTGGGAAGCATTATTTCAAATAACTTCAAATTGGAGATGAAGAGGTAGCTGTCGTGGTTTAACACTAGCTGGCAACTAAGAACCAGGCAACTGCTCATTCACTCCCCCCACCCCCTGAAGTAGGATGGGGAGGAAAATATGGATAAAGATAATAACCCCATTGGTTGAGGTAACAACAGTTTAATAATCGAAATTAAATAAATTATTACAATAAAAATAGGAAATAAGTGGAGAGAAAGGAATCAAACAAACAAACAAAAAACCCCAGAAAAGTAATAAACAGTACAATTGCTCATCACTTGCTGACTGATGCTGACCTCATCCTCGCCCCACCTGGCCAATTCCCCCCAGTTTATATACTGAGCATGACAGTGCGGTGGTATGGAATACCCTTTTGGGTCAGATGTCCTGTCTCTGCTCCCTCCTGGCTACTTGTGTCCCTCCTCACTGGCAGAACCTGAGAATGTAAAGTCCTTGGTTTAAACACTACTTAGCAAAACCTAAAACACTGATGTTATCAGCATTGTTCTCAGACTAAAGTCAAAACACAGCTCTGTACCAGCTATTAGGAAGAAAATTAACTCTATTCCTGCCAAAACCAGGACAGTAGCTAATCAAGAATGAAAGAGGAGACACTGTAAATCTGCAGATTATTGGGTGGAAAGGGAGACTTTGACAAAGTAGAAGGAAATGTGAAAAATAAAATTTATTGGGAAAAATTCTGAGAGGTCACCTTGCCAGTCTTGTGGCCCTGTGGAGGAATGACACACATTTTAATCCTGAGAGAAGTTTCTCTAATCTAGTTTTAGAGGCATCCAGTGATGGAACCTTCACGGCTCTAGTCACATCATCTATTCTGATGCTTCACAAGTCTTGGGAAAGTCTTTATGATAAAATCACAGTAATCTTCCTGACTGCAATTCATGCTCATTATCTCATGGAGAACAGTAATTCCTTCCTCCTTTGTAAAAACCTTTTATGTTTTACAGTATCAGAACTGTTCCATATTGTCCCCCTAACATTTTCTTCTTTAGGCTAAATGACCTAGACTGATGCAAACTCTCTTCACGTGCACCTATTTTTCCATTACTTTCCTCTTTAATGTCTTAATTGTTCTATATTTTTCTAAAGAATCCAGTAACTCAGCTGTGAAATTGTAGCTTAGACTTTCCAGTGCTGCGGAGTAGGAGAATTATTTCATTTGTCTTGCTTGTACAACTCTTCTTACTTTTTGGCATGAATTTTGCCTTTTTCCAATGGCATGAGATTTTTCACTTCTGTACTGTTTACAATTTATCTCAATTATCAGATTTTGTTATTTTTTTCACTATCTTATCTCCATAAATCCACCTGTAGTTTGATAGGCTATTACTTCTGCTATTACTTCTGCCCAGTTTGTAAATTAAATCATCTACAGGACCTTTCTTCTTGCTTCCATTGATTCCCATTTTTTACCACTGTTTTTTTTTTTTTTTTTATATTTATATTTTAATTACATTTTCAGGAAGCTTATTGTACTCTTCAGCTCCATGAAATCTACATTTTATATACAAAACTGGATCCAGAATAGATTCTGTAGAGCCTCATTTGGCATCCTTTTGCTTGAAAGAGAACCACTGATTCATATTTAATTTGGTACAATTATTCATCTGCATTGTCATGCACCTTTCATCTAGGACATATTTCACTAAGCTGCTTGTAAGAATGTCATCTCAAACTGCATTAAAAGTCAAGATACATGACAGTTATTGTTTCTTCTATATTCACAAGGCATGCTACCCCATGATAGAACCAAACTATTTTGCAGACAGCTTTTTTATCAGAGATCCATGCTAATTGCCACCTATCTGTTTTCTTTCATATGCTCCTTTTTCCTCATTTTACATATGGGCGCCATTTTGTTCCATCCTGGACACTTTTTCAACTACTTAGAAAGAAAATAATACAGTCTGGGCAACTTAATAAAATGTGTATTTCTTTCAAATTCTCCCTAACACATTCTTTCCCAGCTTTCTGTTCTTTCCCAGCTTTCTGTTCTTTCCCAATGAAACTTTCTGCGTTTGACACCAATACTAAATTGTACCACTCAACTAAATTGTACCTGATCTATTAACGACAAATAGAACAAATGCCTTTAACACTTTGATCCACTATCATTTGTAGTCAATTTTCCATCACTGCTGTATAATGGACTAATTTTTACTGATAACACACTCATCATATTCTTTATTTTCTCTTGGGAGTCATGCTCTAGGTTTTCTGAATTTCTGTCTATACAATGTACTCATTTGTACAAGCCTTTTATAATCTAACTTAATTTCCACTCTTGTATACTTTCCTTTCTGTAGCTGAGGTCATGGCTCAGCCGTGGTCTCCTTGCTTTTCTCTGCACTGTGACAGCTTGTACCTGCTGTGTCATTTCCTTGAGGAAATGCCAGCTTCCCTCTGATACTTTTTCCTCTTTTCTTTTATATACCAAATTTTCAAAGTAAGCCTTTAAAAGAACTGAATTAAATTTTTTGTTCTTCTTCATTCCTTTTTTGTTAGTCAGGCACTTTTTCAGTTCATGGTCACCCTTACTGAAGCCACTTCCTGCCTTGACTTTTTTCTCCAACTGTAAGACTCAAACCCAAAGGCTGACCTGTTTAGCTAAATTGCTAAAAAATCTCTGTCTATTTGGGAACAACAACAAAACCAAGAGTGTACTTGTTCTGAGATTGCTCTTCAATAGAAATCAATTTCCATAAGAACATGTAGGCAATGTTAATTAAGAGTGTATTTTTATTTAACCTTCAAATTCATCAAATACCCTAAATCAAGGATTTTAATGAGAGCTGCACATCAAACTCTAATCTCCATGGAGTAGCACTTACACAAACTAAAAAAAAACTTTATTCAAACTTTCCCCATACAGTTTTGCCATACTGCTTGTTATGATAGTCTAATGTGTTGAAAAGATGCTGCAATGAAAGAAACAGAATGCTTGTTTATGTAAAAAGCCACAAAACTTCAGCCAGGCTGTGTATTGTACAGCTTGGGGCATGGTTAATAATTCAACATTGATTAGGGGAAAGAAATCAAAGGACATGGTCCCCAAAAGTTTTCTCTCTTTTAAGTGGTGGTGGTGGTGGTGAGACTGCCATACTCTACTACACAATACAGAACTAAAATTAAGTAGTATTCATGCATGTGGAGGCTTTCTAACTGTAACAAGATTAATTTTGGAATGATTATATACCTGAAAAGTGAAAATGCACTATTTATGAATGTTTTTGAGTGAGATTTTATTAAGAATTCTCAGTGCTGTCCTTTCAGATAGCCACGGTATTGACCTATAGCTGAAACTGTATTGCAAATGCATGATGGCATACATTGTTTCTCACTTTGTCCTCAATGACAAGTTACTTAGTCAATATGAACAGAGTGGTGGCTGGGGAAGTGATAAGGACTTGATGCTTATCCAGGACTGGATGACGTCTTCAGGACTACCCCACAAAGTGACAGGAGGAAATAAAGAGCTGCTCTGTATGTTGTCTTTCCATACATGATGGGGGAAAATGCAATATCATCCACTGAATTTTATTGCAATTGAAGTGTTTTACACTGAAGAAATTCAAAGAACATGTGGGACAACTTTTACAATGAAGTCATTCTGTATATCAGTATAGATGTGTTGTTTTTTACTTCTACTGTATAGCATATTTTGTGATTGGAAAATGATTTGAGCAACAAAATTTGTCCATAATTAAATATTCACATCTTTTCTGGTATGCCATTTCATTGTTTTCAGTGTGATTCCAGAACTACAGCTTGAGGTGCAATTTGAAGGCGGTGGAGTGAAAAAGAAATAACTGAAAATAGGACACTTCTGGAATAACAGTAAATCATAAGACTAAACCAAAATGAGAAAAAAAAAAAATCTAGGTTGAATTTGAATCCTTGAAAAAGGATTAAACATTTTTATTTATAGAAGTAAACATCATCTATATATCAAGTTGCCAGTTTTACAGACTATAATTTCATCATCCTTGCAATATGATGGTTCAGAAATTAAGGTATGGTCTCAGTTTATTGATTTTACCGTAGCAACTTTCATATCATTTTCCTGAGAAGGCCTAAGCCACTGTTTCATGCGTTACATCAAATGACTGACTACACAATGCATTACCTTTGTTTTTTAATGGAACTTCCAACATTGAAAAAGATAATGACCAGTGTAAGACTGATAAGTAAGTACTGTATGTGCTGAACAAAAATGCTGGTGTTGTTAAATCTGTCCTCCACAGTCTGTAGCATGCATGTAATTGCTGTTCTGACTAAAAGGAATGACACTGAAACACTTCCAATTAGACTGCAGAACATATTTTACTTAGCAGCCAGGCTTTTACATCTACCCTCTTCCATGAGATTCAGTGGAAGTCCGTACTTTCAGCAGCAGTGTCAGAAACAGCAGACTTTGGGTTATATGCCTTTATGTGTTTAAAAACTTTAAAAGTAAACATGCATTCTCAAAAGAAGCAAACAAATATATAATCTGTTAGCATATGTTGAGAAATTTTCAGTGAATGCCCACATGAAGTTTCCCAACTCGTGCTCTGCCAAAAAGAGTATGAGCTGCAAGCAGTATTTTCTTTCCCGTGCAGTATGTTTACAGTTAGCAAATGCAGATATGCAGTTGTATACACAGCATATTTTGTACATTATAGAAGAGTTAAATATTTCTATGAAAACTTTCAACTTTTCCTTGTGTTGATGTCAAATTTGTAAGAAATATGAAAAACCTGCTTCTTATTTCTATCATTTTCATCATAGAACATTTTCAGTGCTATTATGCACTGAACAAACATGACACAATAACAAACATTCAGATAGAAAGCTTCTTGGTGCAATACATAGTAGAAATGCAAAACAGAGAAACATTTTCTGGTTTAATCTTGTTTAAGTGAAGGTAATGAAGTAGAGTTAAGGGGGGAAATTATACTTCTGGTAAAAGAAACTAAAACAAATCTTTGAGATTGTAGGTTAAGATTGCTGCAAAAGCCATTTCCTGGCTGTAAATTTGGTATTGTGATAAAAAATGAAAATTTTAGGTTTTTGACATGTACTATAAATATCAGTAAATCTCATTAAAAGATGTTTTCCTCCTTCCTTAGTAAGGAGGATTATCCCAAAAATGAATATAAATATAGACGTTAATATAATTTATATTCCTTTTTTCCCTATGCTCCTAGCTAGGTTCAGTTGAAAAATGTACTTTATTCTTCTGGCAGTACTGATGTATTTTGATATATACTGACAGGTGAAGAAAAGAAGAGCTGAGGAACATTGACAACCCTTTGTAAGAACTCTTCTCAGTCTTCGTCTCCCTAAGGCTGAAAAATATTTCAGTACAGACTTTTCCAAATTTATGACACTTTCCACTCCTGTACACACATACAAACACACGCAAAATAAGGATCATATTTGATAAAATTATCCTCTTCACTTTCCCAGTGCCCATTCATGTGCCAGAACAGATTTTAATCCAGATCTTTCCTTTTTCTTCCTCTGCTGCATGTATCTCCTAGGGGGTCCACAACTGTTTCCTATCAAATTCCTGCTTCAGCACCTCTGTTTTTAGGGAGCAATTTAATTAAGGCTTTTATAATATTTCAAAAAATAACATGGCCCCGTCCTTTTGAAATGCAGAAATCGTGAGTATGAATCCTAATTTCCAGTGTTTGAAGGATCTTTCAAATTGGGTACGTAAGAAACATAGACAAACTCCCTGGTTGTACTTTAAACTCCTAGTGTATTTTCAAATTTTTTATTATTTCCAGAAAGCTTTCCTTCCCTCTCATGGATCTGTCAACAGCACATAATCTATTTTGACTTCAAACTGCATATAAAATGGCACACAACCTTGACCAAAGAGCTCAGCAATTGTGTTAGTTATTAATGTCTGTACAAACCACTCTTAGCATTGCTTTTACAGCCTGATTTAAACTTCCACTCACTTCTATTAGATCTTTTTTATCATCTTGTGATACAGTGGACAATACAAGTCCAATTTTCATTAAAAACTTAGCTCAGGTATCAAAATGTTCCACTTAATCACAGTGATAGTTTGTCTTTTCAGAGTAATGTTGCAGCCACGTCCTCAGTTTACTTCAATTGATGAAAAATTGTTTGAATCTTCCATGTTTGGGTGAGCACAGAAATAAACTTACAGCTATATGTGTGATATATTGAACTACAAGAAAGTAAAATGTTGTTCATAAGGTTAAATGCACACATTTAAGAGTGAGACAACATCATATTTGTTAAGAGTTATGTTCTACTTGATAGCAAAAAGAAAAAACACAAGCCTTTACTTTTGTATTGTAGACTCATGGCTTTTTGATATATTGGATAGATCAAGAGAAGCGAGAAATGGACACCAAAAACCCTGTAAATGACCGAAATGGCTAACAGGTCACACAAACCAACATTAAAGCTTTCGCTTCCCTTTGCATCTGAAGTACTCCATATTACATGTATTCATGAAATCATAGGATATTTGTTAGGAAAGAAACTTTGGGGTTTCAACTACTCTTTTTCTTCAGTTAGCAGGTAGTATTAATGGTGCCTTTTATTGCTGATAGCTATTTGCCTAAGTTGTCTTGAAATATTTGTAGTGCTTATGATTCCAACCATAGCTGCTAAGTCAAAAGGCATATTATTTATTTTTTTCTTTAGAATGTTAATGAAAATCTTGAAGATACTATAGTTTTTATGTAATCTGCTAGAGCAAGATTCCTACAGACAACACTAAGACGACTAATGTGATCTAGTGAATGCCAATGTATTAGACAAAGTGTTAATCTTATATAGAGATTCTTAATACAGCTACACAGACTTGGTAGTTGCTGATTGGGCACCTTAAACCTAAACAATGCTATGATTGGATAACGCTGTCCTGGAAACTTGCTTCTCAGCTCTCTTTCTCTGGCTAATTTCGGTGTCCTTGTAGCTGGTGTTTCTGCACTCCCTCATCAGTTTATCTCCATTCTCATGCAGGCTGCCCAATACCAAGGCCTCTGGATTGCTCACAAAATGTCTGTTGTCACACAGCCAGTCCACAGTAATCTACTCTACATTGCACTTTCTGTATGTTTCCTTGAGGATGAAATAATGGAACAAGACATCCAAATCTAATTCTTACTACACATCTCAATTCTCCCCTGCAGTAGGATAGGTTATCTTTTATCCTTGGTTTGTTCCTTTGAAGAACTGCTAGCTCTCCTTAATCTCTTTTGTCTTTAGGGTTGCCTAACAACTCCCTGAATTTATTGACATTTATTTTGCAATAAATGTTCCCTTCTCTTTACTTGTAAGGACTAGGAGCTCTGCCATTTTTTGCTTAATGCTCCTAAAATTGTTTTAATTTTAATACTGTAACCTGTGGAAAGGATCCAGTCTGGAAGAGCCTTCCATCTACTCATTTTCTTCATCTCTGTATCAAAGGGCATCCTAGGACCTCGAATGATGCTATGTCTGGCTTTGCCTATTCCACAAGTACAGCTAAAAATTTGCTGTCATAGGTATGTCCTCTTTGTAGGATGATTCTTCTGGTCATTCAGAAAAATTTCTGCTTCTATAATATTATAGCCATGGCAACACTTTTGCCTTTCTCACACATTCTCATTACTCTCATAATTCATGGACTCTGTAATTGAATGCAGACCTTTCCTTGTTATGTATTTCCTTCCTTATTGACCTCTCCAACTACTGTGGCTATTTCATGATGTGTGGAATAATCTCATGAAGTTGCTGCTATGCCAATCAGGTATCATTTTCAGAATCTGTTATTCTTTCTAGTCCTTCCCATTCACCTTCTATTTATTTTAATTGTCTACAAATTAAAACATCTTTGGCAGATCAACACACTGTCCTATAGGTTTTCTTATGTAACTTTTACAAGTAATCTATACCCTTACTCCTACTTTTAATAATATGTGCTAGAACAACATCAACAATGATAATATTTCTGTGAAATGTGGCATGTGGTAATTAATTCAGGCTTGTTAGCTTTGTCAATATAATAAAATCACTGTGATACTCTGATATGAAGTTCATAGAATAGCTTTAGGTGATACACTTTTCTAAAACTGAATGACTTACGGTGACATTTCCAAACTTAGTTTACTATCCTCTTTTGGGTCAAGCATGGACTTAAACTGTTTTAAATGTAGAATCATCCTGGAATTTCAGAGCATCAATGGTCAGGATACTAAGTACCAGATATCTTCTTAGAACTTTCATGTAAGACAAAGGCCAGAATTTAATTCTTGGGAAGTAAACACAGCAGAAGCATCTTTTGAAACGTCTTTAAATGCTTTAGCTCTCTGTGAAGCAACTTATTATTTTTATAACTGGCAGTTTGATTAAAAACAATGTCATTTGTTTACAGGAGCTCCTATTTTTTTCTTTTTCTTCCTTTCTAACAGTGTTAATGTTGTACTTATTGTTTCTTAATTTTACTCTCATCTTTGTGACACTGACTAATCATCCAAACACTATCTACTACTGTGCCAGAGCCTTCTGGGTAATAACAGTGCCAAAGCGTGATAAGTGGCTGCCAGATAAATTGCAGATTGGTTCAGGGAAAGCTGTGCCAACTGTAAAGCAAAAAGCAATGAATAAAGACAGCAAAACACTATAAAAATTACTTTAACTTTTGGTTATTGAAACTGTGCACGCTCAAGTAAATCAAATGTTTCAAGAGGCAATGCTGCCTAATTTTATTTCCTGTCAAATGAGAGAACAACTGAAAGACTGTTATTTTTCTATGTATCAAGCACTCATTTGGGATGTATAGTGATTAAGTCTTTGCTATATATGACTATTTTACTATTTATAAAAGATGAGTTAGTAATAGAAGGCTGTTTCTAAGTGAAATAAAATATACATAATTTAAAACCAACACAAAGCCAATAAATAAAGAAATACGTGGAGATGGAATGCAATGTCTACATGCTCTTGATCAGAGTGTGCTGGTTAATCAGAAAGAATTGTGGTGCAGTAAGAAGATTAATTTTTTTCTTAAAAAATAAGTTCTTTGTAGGTAGAAAGGATATGAAGCGGGGTAGTGAATTGATTTCTGTACATGAGCAGAAGATAACTTCATCCACAGAAGCTTATTAACCCGGTTTTTGACAGCTTTGCATAGACTCAATGAGGAATAAGATGCTTAGCAATATTTCCTAATTCAATATGTTTGCCTTTGTTAGAGAAGATCTATGAATTCATTACACATTGATAATTCTGCGCATGATGGTCACTCAGTTCAGGACATCTAAATACGTTATGTACAAGATGTCTCCTGTTTTGACAGAATTGTTCAAGCCAAGAAGACAATCATTCTATATTCCTTGAATATTTAAATTACTGGTTAGCTCACTAAGTGAAACAGTAGGAAGTATTCCAGGTTGTCATGGCCAGCACAACTGCTTAAAGGGATTGCAGCAGCAATATGTTGAGAACAGGTAACAAAGAGAAGGAATGAGGAATGATAGCTGTGAAAGAGAAAGTTACTTTTGAAATGTTTGCATTAGACTTTTACATTCCTCTTCAAACCTATAAGGATAGACTGGTCAGGGCTAATCAGTGTCCTTTTAATAGTGGCTCTCCTGTCTTATCAGTGAAGAAGATAAACAGTTTCTTTCAGGAACTGAAAGAAAAGCAGTTTCTCTCTGTTTTCTAAAGAAACAGAAAGTTTCTGCTATAAGCAGTGTTACAATTCATTCACAGAAAACCAAAACCAACTTAAGAACAACAGTGTTTGCTATGGGAAGGCAATTTGGCCTTTGCTTGAGAGCTTCTGTGTAGCCACCTATGTTCTGGGCCAGAGAAAACTAGATATATTTGTTTTGAAAATCTGTTCTAATATTTTCTCATTTGAGTTTTTAAATTATTTGAGTTTTCAATTCAGATTCTTAAATTAAATGTCATTTGAGTTTTTAATCCAGGTAAAGCTGGTGGACTGTGGTGGATCAGATCCAATTCTTTTTACGAGTGTGGAAAAGTTGTAAAGGCAGCATCTGCTTAACCTTTCTATTACTTTTGAGGAAAGGATGACTTTTTGCGTTGCACAATGTGCTGAGTATTACATGAGTTATAAATTTAGGTCTTCTAATTCTACTTTTCTACAAATCAACCACTCTGCTCTGTGCATTGCTAGGTTGCTAAGGTAACTGGTATGTTTGTCAGACCAGTAAAATGCAGTGAAGCATGTGACAATAGCCATAAATGTCCATCATTAGATATTTTATTACTATACTGAAGCATTTAATTTGTTTGTCTGCAAGGATAGCATCTCCTCTAGGCTTTGAAGAGTTTGACTGGAATGCCTCTGGGGTCAAGTGTATGTCATGATGAAGTTCAGCAGCTCTGTGAAGTCATCTAGTTTCCATCAATCAGTTTGACAGTATGCCACTACCACTTTTTCCCTTGTAGTCTCTGCACATATGTTATTAAATGTTATCTTTCCTTTTATCTCTGTTCATGATTTTGTGCAGGATGAAGCAGATATCACACTGCCTGCAACTTTTTGTCTTGCATATTTCATTATTACAATTATGGAAACTTTCATAAGTTGTATACCTGTAATACCATTGAACCCTACTGTCCTTGTGCTGCACATCATTTGTACCAGCTAGGCTAACTTAGGGATTGCAGAAGAGTCCCTCAGGGAACATCTTCACTTAATGAGGCCCCCTTTGTGTGGGTGTACATGCTCAGGACATTCCCTGGTTCTTCATCAATTAGAGATGGTCTATGTTATGTATGACATTGTGCCATAATATGTTTTTAAGGTAATAGCAATCATTACACCCTCTGCTCTGAACAAGATCTGGCTGCTGTAGAAACACAGGCGCAATCTGCTTTCCACAATATCTAGAGGTGTGAAATGGAAGCCTGAGTATCCAGAATTTGGTTGTGTAGCTCTGACATCTATCCCTGCTGCTCTTAGCATATAATTTTTTACTGCATTTGTTTTATAAGTTTACTCTTCTGACAAGTAAATGTATTTGAATGATTTTTACTTAGAATAAAATCTCTCATGTTTGTACCAGAGCATATAAAATAGGGTCTTCAGGGTCTGATAAACTGGCATTTGTCAATTTGCCATTGAATATTAGCATCATAAGGTAGTATTTTGCTGATGAATCCCTGTTCATGTCAACATAGAATCATTCCTGGTTTTATATCTAATTGTGTGCCAATAATCCATGAAGATTTTTAAGAGATCTTTTAAGCAATTGTAATAGTTTGTATCTCATGGTACCATTTTCCCCTAATATTCTACCAAAGTTTAGCATTGGTCTTTCCCAGTCTCATTTTTTCTCAGTCAGCTGCACTTTCTTTGTGTTATGGGAATCTTCTTGCTTGTGTCTTTTCAATCTACCATGTGCTATGCTGTTCCTTTAAAACTACAGCAGCACTCAAAGAGGAGTCATGACAAGAAAAGAGAAAAATGCTTTAGAGATAAAAGAGGGGTAATAAGATAGTGGCTTTTCGAAATGCTTATATCCATAAAAGCATCTTCTTTGTGAGAGTGAAAAAGAATCTCTCTCTGCACTTCAATGTTTTAATTTTTACTGGAGTCTGTTGATAACCCTAACTATTCTATGATTTTATGATAGTACTTACTGGCTAAGCACCTATTAAAAAGTAGGAAGAAGGCATTGGAAAATGAAGTGGGTAAGCTGGTGTATAGATTTGTGGTGCCAGAGCACCAGTGTTATAGATTTGTGGTACCTATGGTTCCTTGTCAGAGGTGGTGAAACACTGTAAGCCCATTTTCACTCAATCCAAGGAATTCAGAAAAATTATCAATAAAAAAAAAAAAAAAAAAAAAAACCAACAAACCAAACCCAGGACTGACTGGTCTTTTAATTTAAGATGACAAAAGACATAAATTCTCAACT
>JBCJKH010040881.1:0-10070 GCA_039877255.1 Loriculus beryllinus | reverse complement strand
ATTATCCCCTAAAACCAAAGTTGTCGTTTTTTTTAATAATCTGATACACATTTTTTGAGAAAAGTCACAAAAATCTAATCTTTTTCTATGAATATTTTTGTGCTTATGTATATTTTTCAGAGTGTTTTTAACTCCATATTTTCCCCCTCCACACACACAAGATCATCCTAGACAATTGAAGAAAAAAAAAGAAATGGTTGGAGATTTATTCTTTACTGATGTGAAAGTAATTAGGATTTTTAAACCAGTTCTAACATCAGCTCTATAACACACTATTCTTTGCAGATATATCTGAACAATGCTTATGCTCACTGCTTGCCTTACTAAAGACAATAGGAGAACTCTGGGAGCTTTAGAGAGAAAAAGCTTATGATGAGGCAATGGAGAAAAAGGCAAATCATTGTAAAATAAAATGTGTCAGTTTATTTTGAATCAGTTTAACTCACTTAATGAGGCATAGTGAGGAAAGTCAGTCACTTGGGTGATTCAATTTTTTAAAAATACTGGAAACAGTAAGGGGGAAATATATTAGGATTTTTAAAGTGAAGAAGGAATAACAGGAGATGAGAGAGAGGACACTCAAAAGTGACCTTTCATAGGAGCAGGTGGATAAATAAGAGTCCAACATCTCATATCTTACTGTCTTTGTGTCTTCCAATTTTGACTACAGGAACCAGTTGCCTTTACAATAAAGGAGCGATTTAGTTTCAGTTTTTCCTACCTTGCTTTGGCTATTGCCCTACATGTGACAGTGACTTACAGAATCATAGAATGCATAGAATGGTTAAGGTTGGAAAGGACTTTTAAGATCACCTAGTGCCAACCCCTCTGCCATGGGCAGGGACACCTCCTACTAGACTTTGTTGCTCAAAGTCCCATCCAATATGGCCTTGAACACTGCCAGGGATGAAGCATTCAGAAGTTCCATGGGCAGGCTGTTTCAGTGACTCACCACTCTCATAGTAAAGTACTTCTCCTTTATATCTAGCCTATATCTCCCTCGTGTTAGCTTACCAGAAAGGCTGAGAAAGGACTCTTTCAGCTATGGTGCCTAATGGCTCATATCAGCATGCTTTGAAAGTCCAAAAAAGATGGGCAACAGAATAAGCAGCAGCAGAAATATGTTGCAATATTTTCCACAGAAAAGAAACAAATACTTCCCCAGATATTCTCCTAGCTGCATGCGAAAAACGCATTTGAAATGTTAAGCTATTGTTACTATTTGGGAAGCATGAAAATTGCAAAAGCTGCAAGCTGAAAATGCTACAGATAACAGAGAATCGCAATTTAGTGGATTTTCACTCCTTCTACTAATAACTGACAAAGGAAGCTTTGATCAAGCAGATTCTGTTGACAGAGACCTTCCACAGCAGACAGAAGCTCTTATCTTCAAGCTATGAAACACAAAAAACGTTCATAAAGATCACTTTGAATGCCATTTTCTCTGTATTATGTAAGTTTAGGGATTACTGAGCACAAAAAGGTGTGTGATGAAAGATACAAGACTTGGAAGATATTCTAGTGCAGTAATTCACTGCAGTTATTACCATTAAATTCCACATTCTGCTAGTAAACATTGTTCTCTATTTAGCAGATGTGTCAATGGTTCTAGCAATTTTCATAAGCAAAACTTCTGTTCTAACAAATGGATTAACCTTAAAACAACACAGGCTTTCAGCATTAGCTACAATAGTTCTTTCCCCTCTTAAACCCAAGCTCTGCCTCTGGGATGCCACAAATTATTTAGCATGAATTTCATTATCTTACAAAGTAGATAGTGAGTGTTGCTGGGTAGAAGCACTTGAAGAGTGTATTGCCTTGTTTGCATTTTCAGAGCATCTTGGTAAACCAATTAAAACAGCTTTTATTTTAAACATTTGTTATTGCATTCAGTGCTTTTCCCAACACCATAAAATTCTTTAACTGTGGAGAGCTGGCTCCCAGAACAAGGCGGGCATGACTGCGTGACTATGAGCATGAGCAAGACAGAGTCGAGCCCTTGAACTGTCCTTGAACGAGCAGAACGAGGGAGACGAGCGCTTGAGCTGCCGCCTAGTGGACACTTGCCTGCACTGCTAGAAATCCCCGACCAGTTACAGGCGGGCGTCAGATAGCCAATCATTGTTAGGATAGTCGCACTTATTAGCCAATGAGCATGTAACACGTTGCAGTAGAGGGTATATAATGTAGAGCACGCGTCGAATAAACTGGACATGATTCGCACCTCATATTGAGTATTGGTCGTTGTTCCCAGGCCTTTTCCCCAACACTTAACTAACCTTTTGGGATTGAGTATCCTATTATAATTTTACAGTTGGCCTTCCAAAAATATTAAAGAACTTGATGGGGTTATGAATCACTGATTATTTGCCTCCCTATAGACTAATCTATCAAAAACATTGAGACCAGATCTTTAGCTAAATGGCTGTTGTCGGTTCAAATTCAGTAGTAAAATAAATGGAAGAGTGTGTGGTTACCTAACATATATCCATACTGTTCCTACGGCTGAGGTTTAATTGCTCCTAAATCACTGCAGTTTTCAGACCAGTATATTCAAGCTACATCAGTAATCCTACATGAATCTGAAGCATACTGTATGGGTATGTCATTCTGAATTAATACGAGCTCAGAGGACTCTTCACTGGCTTACACATGATGATACCCACTGAAAACCATGGTATATCTGGTATCTCATCTTTGAGGCTTAGGTGTATAAATCAGGATTGCTTCACACATGTTGCCAGCCTTATAACACACTACAGTTTGTCACTCAACACCTTATGAAATACAGTATGGATATAACAGTTATCGTAAAGGAATGGACCTCCTTAGGAAAGCAGGTCCATTTTATTTTGTGTGACCTCAGCCTGTAGCTGATGACTGCAATATTTTTTCCACTGCCAGAGATCATATAATTTCATCTCTTTTCAGAACTAAACAATCAAAATGATACTGATAAGAAAGAATATCCAGCTTCCCCTCCCCCTCCTCCCTTTCTTAATCTTACTGTATTTTGGTCTCTTCATCATTTCAGTTTTGTTGATATTGTCATTCAGTGGTCATTCTTAAAATTATTAACTGCTTCAAAGTTTTATTTGATTTTCATCTAAGCAATGCCAATAATGTAACTGACAATTGCTTTGAGTGTTCATTTCTTTACCAATTCACAATTAGATTCACTCCCACCTTGAGGCTCAGCTATCATCAGTCACCTTATCCTTTCAAAACAGCCAATCCACCTAATGGGAATATGTAAAAAACCTGGAGTCAGAAAAGAGCTCTTTCTTCTTGATAGTTACAAGGAATATTCTATTATGTTCTTGCAGACATCAGGTGTGTATGTTTAGAGTATAGGTCAAAAAAAATGTTTGTTGTGCTATCTTCATTTGTTAAACCACCTGGAAATCCTTGACTGTTTTCCTCTGTTTCTACTGGGTGGTTTTGGGGGTGTTTATTTAGAATTAAGACATTTGTATGGGTTAAAGAAAATGACCAATAAATACTGCTACCTGAGTGGCAGTAATTCTTGACATGAAACAAAAATTATCTTTTTCTTTAGTAAGACAGGCTGTAGGAGGTCCAGAGAGAACAGCATATGAAAAACTAGTGAAATTTCCTTTTAACTGTCTGGATCTGATTCAAAAACTGTTAAATTTAAGAAAAAAAAAAATCTATCAGCTGTCATGTGCTTTTAGTGAAGCTCAAATTTGTGGAAAAAATTGTTGTAATTTTATGTTAATTAATCATAATTTAACTTTTAAGTCAAAGTATCATTCTGGCATTGGCCATGCATATGTGGGAGTATATTGTGTTCCTCAGAAGGAGCAGTCCCTGTCCTTTCTTTGATATTCTTTTGTTTTTTCGAGTAATAGTCAAAAGAATATTAAGCCTCATAAACTAAAACCAGTGAGCACTGGGGAAAGTGGAAACAATTCTAGAAAAAAATTATGTGGTTAATGGATTTCCGGGGAGAAATCATCAGGTCCTTCCTGCCTGCTGATTCTAAACCTGTCTACAAGATCTCCAATGTGATAGTCATGTCACTTCAACTGCAGGTCTGTGAAGTTAGTACAGTCAACAGAAGCTAACTCCTGCATTCACTCTAACTCATAACTCTGCATTAGTCTACTTTTTCACTAGCTCCAGAACTGATTGCCACATTCACAGAAAACAGGCCTTCATGTCTCTTTTCATGTAAGCCCATTTGTCTCTTTTTAGCTATAGGCCTTTTATCTTCTTACATTCCTTAAAGTTGATAGTAAAAATACTTTAATGTATAACAGATGTGCACATGTACATTGCATTAAATTCATGGAAGATTTAGAGCACATTCTCAAAAATTTCATTTTTTCTGTTCTTATGGATTGAACACCTGCATCTTTTTAAATAGGAATGTGGTTAAGCAGGAAAGAGCTTGCTATGCATGCATCTTGCTTCCTTGCTACTTATATTTTTATAGCAAAATTACTTTTGGATGCCTGTTTTATCCCCCTTAGTATGAATAATTTATACATATATCAAATATATATATTAATTCTCTCTGAACCAAGTGATTCATTTAAGACAGTTCAGACATATATTACTTTTTGGAGATGCCCAATTTCAACTTTGCAATGTTTTACGAATGAATTTTCATGACTGGAAAATCTGTTGTACCACTTTCAAATGTGTCAGGCATTCATGGGAAGGAGGACTGCAGTGTGGTGGATTTTAGAGGCGTTAGTAAAATAATTCAGTAAGTAAGTTTCTACTGCCCAACCTGACCCCCTGAATCCAGTCCCACTGGCACCAATGAGATTTTTTGTCATGACTTTCATGTACCTCCTATTGAGAAGAAATAGAATCTCAGAAAGATAACAAGATTCCCAACTTAGATCCTTAAAGTAGCTACTATCTAACTAGCCAGGCTTAAAGAATAATGAAACAGGCATTAGCAGGCATATATGTCAATGGTGGACATTTTCAAAAGGTATAAACCAAGAAAGGCTAAATAGATGTATTACAAAAATGGAAATGATATAATAGTCTTTGCTTAACTACATACCTCCTGTACAACCAACTTCAACATGTAAGCCAAAATTCCATATCTAGAAATACGTACTTTTTTAAGCAAGCCTAGAAGTGATCACTTCACTGTGTTGTCCGCACACCAACTGGTTAAAATGTGACAAGTTCAAAACAGATGCTAGACCCTTGCTGGAGATTTTATAGTAAATTTGGTGGCCCAAAGTGTAAACAGAAGGCAAACACAATATAAATTACAAACAGAGAAGATTACTGAGCACTCGCAAGATTTGTACAGAATTTGGTTAACTGGAATAAGCTTAAAGCAAGTGTTTCTGGTGGGTTCTGATGGTTCAGTTTTCAGTGGCTTTTCTTCTTACATTACTACCTGTACTTTCAGTACATTCAATACTATAATGAAATGTCATTTGGAAATCTGGTATCTTATTGTTTGTTTCTTCATCACAACTTCATTAATTAGACACTGGCATTCTTCATAAAAATATTAGTAAGAAGCATATAAAAATAGTCAAAAGATTAAATAATGTAACCCACTTCTATTCCAGGAACTGGGGAGAGGGGGTTTTGACTGATACATGCTTAGGATTTGAAGCTTTGATTTTGATTAACAAATATGGCCTACAGGGATTAAAAATGAAACAGAAGATAAACTGGTAAAGTTTCCATCCCTTTCCACTGGAAAATGCAACAACATCTATGTAAATCATTGCAGGGTGGAAAACAGCTTCTGTCCCAGAGCTCCTGAGACCTGTCTGTTAGCATGGGCTTGTGATCATGGTCACACGGCTGCACTCTGAAACACACTGGAAATCGATGACACAATCCTATATGGCTATACAGCTTCAGGAGCAGTGTTTTTATGCATTTAGCTACCTTTGAGTGTGGCACAGCTAGCCTGTGACTAAGTCTTTCAGCAAAGACTAAATCCTTTGATGCCACCATTTCCCCATCAGTAAGATAGTGTTAGTGATACTAATGCCTTTTACATAGTGTTAAAAGTATAAACTTCCATTATATTATGGAAGGTTAGAAAGAGATATTTGCTTGATACCAACATGCAAAACAATTTCTAGTTTTAAACAGGAACTGAACCTGAAAGTCAATGTTAGATGCTGCAGTTGCTAGCTCTGAACAGCTTCATATGAGGCAAATACAAGCTGAATGGAAGGAGTTAAACTACTATTCATCGCACATTACAGAATTACCTGGGTAATTTTGACTTGCATGTACTGCTCTAGTAAATGTGCAGCAACTTTCGTGGGTTTGATGAAGGAATCACTTAATGAGATCTGTGTGGTGCAGGACAAACTTGATCACAACAAGCCTATCTGGGCTTAGACTCTATGAGTAAAATTGTTTGAACTAGCTGGTTACAAAGCCAGCTTAACCCTTGTTTTGTGTTGCTATAACAATGCAAAGCAGACAGAACCTGTTGGTGAATTTGAACCTTGAATTTGCTGCTGTTCTTGTACTCATGGAATGTTGCTAACTGTGTAGTTTCAGGTACATTTGAAAGTTTCAGTTGAGCCTAAAACTCTGAAAAAAACAAGAGTTTTATATGAAAACAACTCTATGTTGTCCATGTTACTGGTGACACAACTGCTGTGGTCACTACAGTGATTTTTTTTCTTTCAATGACTATAAAAGAACAGCAGAAGGGGTAACAGAGGGAAACTCAAACTAATTAAGTGTTCCCAAAGGAAAAGAAAAACAAAATCCTGCTTATTATCAAAATTCAGGCCCTAGTTAGAACTAAAAAGGTTTCTAGAAAAGATGTAGACAAAAAGAATTAAATTAAAAAAAAATAATTTTAGAAAGCCAATGATTTCTGTTCTGAATACGGACATCAAGTCTGCATGCTCCATTCCATAAACTGCATGAATACCTTTGCCTCCTGTTTCCTTGGATTTTTTATTATCTAAATTGAAGCAAAACCAAAAAGAACCCACAAAATTGTTAGTCTTATGAGTTTTCACTGCATCTTTGTATAATTTTCTACTACATCTTACTTAGTTAAAGCCAATATAGATCAAACGCCTAGTGACAATAACCTATGTGTTGACATTGCCTTTCATCAATATGTGCTTTAGCAAAAAAGTGGAATAAGAATGTTGCATTAATTAGCTAATTTGTATAACACTTTGAAGATGCAAAGTGTAATATATG
This sequence comes from Loriculus beryllinus, assembly GCA_039877255.1. NCBI lineage: Eukaryota > Metazoa > Chordata > Aves > Psittaciformes > Psittacidae > Loriculus > Loriculus beryllinus. Next base: position 2,879 of record JBCJKH010040881.1, on the reverse strand, counting down.
TGCAGAGTATTATTAATTTTTATTATATCATCTGCTTTGGCCATTTCTTCCATCAATCTATTCAATTCAAAAGGCATAACAAGGGACTGTATGAGACATAATTACCTATTTTACGATACTTTACATTTTATTCTATTGTGATTTGGCTAAAATTAACACTGGGATATCTAATTTATGACAATCCCCAGGAGAAAATGTCTAAACAATTTTTAAAAAAGAGCAGCTTGATATTGAAAATAAATTCACTGGTCATCCAGTTTCCATTCCTCTTCAACTGTCATGTTGAGATCCACCTGAAGGTCCCTGTTCCTTGCTGTGCATCTATACCTAGGGTGGAAATATGAACTGAGGTGACTAAGTATTTTGATGTTATGTAAGTCTAGATTATTATATCTGCTCTGAATACCTGGTTGGTACTTACGTAGGTAGAGGAATAGATGAAAGGCAGATGACAAATTCAGTGTAATGCATAAATACGCATCTTAAATAAGCAAGTTACTTGGAGGATATTTACAATTGGGGTTCATAAGAATTTTTGCAACAAGAAATCTTTCCCAAAATTCTCAATCAGATACTGAGAAGGCTTATGAACAACAGGAAATATCTTCTCTTCCTTACTATAAAATATGATTCTATTCTAAGAAATACTATAAATAACAAATTAAGAAGATCATTTATATTTCCTCTCCCTTTTCAAGATATTCAGGCAGACTTTATTTCAGTATCTTCAAGTTTCTACAAAGCTGCTGCACTGTGCTTTAGTATGCTGCTTGGAATGAATCCTTTTTTACAAAAAGATTGTGTGGTACTCTTTGTTTATAAACAAAATATGCAGTGTGACAAAAAGATGGAATGGAGGAAGAATTCATCTTTATTTTATGTTGCACAGCAGGCAGTAAATAAAAACATAATAGTATTTCTGATTTACAACCTCAGGAGAAGTTGAAATGAGCACATTTATGTAAAGGACAGCTTTCATAGACTGGCTTGTCTTTGACAACATCATTTTAGCTTTTTCCTAATAAAAATGAGTACTAACAGTTAAATGTGAGCAGCAGTCAAGTACCCAGAGCATTTTTTCCTCTTTGTCCACTTCACTTTATTCTACAGTCGGCTTTTATAACATGATAATTGCACTAGCTTGTCATTGGTAAAAGACTATGATTTCATCATGAAAAGAGAAATCCAACAGAGATGAACTGTGAAGAAAAACATAGAGAAAAACACAGGTCAGCCATCTCTAATATTTGTAATAATACTAGCAATTTTAAAAAATATATATTTTTTTGGCTTCATGTAGAAGGGATTTTTTATCAGTCAGTATTTGCAGATCTGTTTGTTATAAAACATCTTTTTAACTGCTTACTAAATATACATTAAATCCCTGCCCTCCTAAATAGACCCAGAAATGTGTCATGGTTTTGCTTTTTCTTCTTGCTTTGCCAGCCTAAACAACCTTCTTGCTGTATAAGACAGAAGGAGGTCAGACTGAAATGCTGGCAGTTCCCTGTGTCCTGCAGGTAGAAATACCACACAGTGAAATGGAAAAACAGAGATGTGAAATGTCCATATTTTACTTTAAAAATATAGTAGTCTGAAATCAAAAATCGCTTGCAACAATGGACTGTCTTGTTGACTAACTGAAGAATCCTTAAATATATTTGTGGTAAATGCTTGAAGGGGAAGGAAGAGAAAGCAATTACTAACTGGTAAAAAAAAAATTAAAAAGCCAAACTCTAACAGTAATACTGTACTGAAAGCTGGGAGAGGAAATTAAAAAAACAAACAAAAGCCAAACTGAAAGGCTTTGACATAAATCTCTCCTGAAAATTGTAGGTGCAAACTAAAGCTTACCAAGAAAAGTAGTGGAAAGCTTACCTTCATAATACAGCACTTTTGTAGTTTCCTGAACATGAGGCTTACCTGCTATATTGTTTACCCAAGAGCCTACATGCTTTCCAGAGTCCCTTAATGTCTGGTTCTTTCCTTAAATTCTCTGGTACATCTTGTGCATGCTTGCCCCTCTGCTGTAGCACCTCTCTTGTTCCCTCTAAAGTCCTCAGGATTTGAAACAAAACACATATTATCTGTGTCTTTAGGGGCACATGGTGGTGGTGAATGTGTAGGAGTTTTGAAAATATTTCTAGGTACTGTCCTTCAGAACACACCTAATACACAGCTTCAAATCCCCTGTTTACATATTCACCAAAGGTATAACCACCATTTTCATGCTGTTCATGTTCCTTTGTGCTTTCTTCTCCTTTCTCTTGCAAAACTGTTAATAGATGGATAGTTATATTTGATTCTTACAAACAGGAACATCTGTTTTATCATAAATACTGAAAACTTATTTTATAGAATTATAAATGGTTATGGCTGGAAAGGACATTAAGACCACCTAGTTCCAATCACCCTGCCATGGAAAGGGACAAATCCCACTAAACCAGGTTGCTCAAAGCCCCATCCAGCCTGACCTTGAACACTTCCTAGGGATATAGGACCAAAAAGGTAGGCAGCAGGCTGATCACAGCCTGTACAGGCCTCGCTGTCAGTGGATTAATTCTGCACTGAGGTCTAGCTGACCCACAGATCTGATGTGGTCAGACTGCACAGTGCTGCATTATGTGTGAACTTAATTGTTCAGAAACCAGTTTAAATACCTCTTTGCTCTGCTGCCATTTTGTTGGCATATATTTTGGCCCAATATACATGGATTTGGGAACGTTTGTGCTGTGTGCAAGAACTCATCTATTTTCCCAATGTTATCAGCTTTTCTGATGTAATGGCAAACTTCTGATATTTACTCCTCTTCTCTTCTCTTCTCTTCTCTTCTCTTCTCTTCTCTTCTCTTCTCTTCTCTTCTCTTCTCTTCTCTTCTC
>JBCJKH010040879.1:0-13499 GCA_039877255.1 Loriculus beryllinus | reverse complement strand
GGGTGGAAGACATTGGAAAAGGCCCCAAAGAAAGCCAAAAACAACCAAAAACAAAAGAAATCAACCACCACAAAAAAAAAAAAAAAAAAAAAAAAAAGAAAAAGAAAAAAAGAATGCCTGATTTACTGACTATAATGATGAGAAGAAAAGCTGGAGAGAGAAGCATAAAATAATTTAAGGAGAAAGATGAAGACTGCAGAAAACCTACCAATAGTCATTTGTTCCAGTTAAACTGGGGAAAGTGAGCTGTTTGATTGGATGGTAACCAAAGTGGAGTAGGAGACAGATCTTTGTAGCAGACAAATCAGCCTGGCTATGGGATTACAGCCAGAAATGCTTTATAATGTAAAAATTGGGACAGAAAAACAGGATATTGGAGGTGAGATGGACAAATGGAAGGAGCAAAGCAGACTGTAATGGGAGACAGGAGGATGAAAATCTAATGTGTATAGATTTTAAGGCATACCTGAACCATAAAAGGGTTTCATGGTCATGTTAGCAGGTATCTGGGTAAACTGAAAAAGGTTAAGGGCACATCAGATATAATCAGACATGAAGAAACAAATGCTGAGTGATGAAGTGTGAGGGCTGGAGCAGAGGTGGTAAAATCTGAGTGAGAAATCAGCACTGGGAACATCGGGGTGGGAGCAGTGGTCTGCACAGATCCGTTTGGGACCAGCTCACTTGGCAAGCAGGAGGTTTGAAACAAAAGCTACAGGCCAAATGAAAATGAAAGGTCAAGATAGCATTTCCTGAAGTGCCAATTTACCAAATCCAACTTGAAGCCACTGAATCAGAGTGTGGGAAAGAGTGAGGAGAAGGAGAGATCAACCCCAGGAGTTTGCATCTGAGAAAAAAGGCTGATAGAAAGAAACTGAATGTTTGACAACAGCAATCATGCGAAGGCTTGAATGCAGCATTGTTCCCCTCAGGAAGAATTGTAAAGAAAGGGGATTTTCCCTAAAGAATGTAATCTTTCCCATTTAATAGCTATTTTTATGCACTGAGATTTGTTCCGTATGAATGTCTGTATAATGCTTTTACTTCACTTTTTAAAAAAGTTCAATTTCTTACACTAGCTTCAACTGCTTGTTCATTATAAAATTGATTATATATTGTTGAATTATGAGTATTTTATGTTGGCTTCAGTTGGCAATGGTATCTGGCCTTACAGAGAAAAATAAATTTAAGCAAATATTGTCCAGCAACCTCGAGTAGTTAACTCTATTACAGATGGGTTCAAAATTGATAGTGAATGCTTTGTAATTTGAAGATATTGCTGTTTCCATGCCTTCAAATTTTAGTACCTCGAACTTGAAGGAACTTTGGCTGAAGTATTTAAATTTGTGAGTCCATAAGCTGTATTTTTGAATGCACATCTTGGTTGTTGGTATGCAGCACTACTGCATTTACTGGGAAAGAAACAGCAAGCTGTTGCTTCTAAATTTAAATAAGATAACTATTGACTTTGCTTCTTGAATAACGTTAACATGATAATTTTAGCTTGACTGAGTTATTACCACAGAGAACAGTGCACAAGTATCTTCTTAATATCCTATAATTGGGGTTTCAGTACTTCTCCATATATTTATCACAGCCAATTTCTCCGTACTGACTGAATTAGAATGCAGTCCTGTTTTGCCAGGATTCTGCTAATGCTGTTTCTCTCAGTTCCCGTAAAAAAAGGAAAGCCAAAATAGTTTGAAGTCCCTGACGACTCTTCAGAAGAATAAAACTACATAATTTGGCTGAATTAACATTCAGTCTAAATGAGATTGTACCTGGATTAATTCCAGTTATTTCATTGGATTAACTTTAGATTAGTGTTGATATGACTAACATCAGAATCTGGGCCTGCTGCCTTTAAAATACTATGAAAATAAATTGGAAGGGATGATGTAACCCTTTTACGGTTTTGTATCCATCTGGCTGGTAATGCCCAGAATAATGAAATCAATCAACCTGCACACAGGATAATGCAATCAATCCTTATGTAATGCAGGGAGATGCATTGAATGACTTATTAGCGTTTCCATCAAGTCTAAATTTTTATTTTAATTAGTCAAGCAGTGTAAATAGTAAATACACTTGGGACAAAATTAATATTGCCTTAGTCTGCCATTTAGCAAATTCCAGAGGATAGTGAAGGGATAGTATGTCTACAAATTACTGTCTTGTTTACCATGTATTTTCTGTAGGAGAAGTATAGGTTTTCAGTAACTCACTAGGTCTCTATTCTAGTAAGGAAGAGAGTTGTGAAGGCTGGCAAATGTTAAAGCTGTGCTCAAGCCAAGAGGTGGAGACTTCAGGAAATAGAGGGGCAGGGAATCCATTTTGGTTTTCATTATTTTTAACATTCTTCATTGGTAGATAATGTTGTTGCAGCTTGACCAACATGCTAGCTATGGATATAGGGGTCGGGATTGCCGCAGTAATCTCTATCTTCTTCCAACGGGTGAAACCGTCTACTTCATCGCATCTGTAGTTGTGTTATACAATGTTGAAGAGCAACTGCAGAGACATTACACTGGTCATAATGATGATGTGAAGTGGTAAGTCACCTAATAATCTTTCCTTTTTCTTAACAAAACAATATTCAGGGTAGATCTACTCATTTTCATTACTGTGTTTTTAGGATGATTTAACATTAACTTCTTCAGACTTTTCTCCTTCCTTTTTTTTTAAGTGGGATTGAATTAATTCATCTTCGCCTGGGTCTAGGTTCCAGATACAGGTCCTTTAGGCTCAATCTAAACAATGAAACAGTTTTAATCTCATCTGCAATCTTCGTTGTAGTCTTCTGGCATGTCTACATCGTGGCAGATACCCTGTAAACTAGTCCTGAGGAGCCTGGTTTGTCTGCTGCCATCCAGGCATGTCAGCTTCAGCTTCAAAGTGATTTAGCTGTGTTGAAGCTTAAAAGATACTAGATACCAGGAAATACCAGTATCATTAAATTGAAGCCTAAATAAACATATGGTTTATCTTGATAGTATCAGTGCTCAAAAAGAGCATCCGGATTATATGATGGGCCCTAATGTATGAAGTTAGTTTGACATCCTTGTTCAGATTAAGCATTATGAAACACCTGTTGTCCCTCAAAGCCGGATATAGACTTGATAATCTTGTGAGCATGTTTCATAAAATTGAATTATTTGTATAATCTAGTTGTTTTACAAGGAGATTTTAAACTTGGACCTGTTCCATCTCATTTCTTTCTTTCCAGTTTTCTGACTCCTTAGATTATTTCAAAGCTTTCTAGTTCAATGGAAAGAGGATACCTTTCTGCATTGCAAAGCTGAATGTATTATTGCACCAGTTCATTTTGCAGGGTACTTGGCCTCTAGAACTGTCTGCAAAGCAGGTGTAGTGAAAAAAGTATTGTGAGGATTTAGGGTAAAAATAGACTGTACTCCAGGCTTTAATACAAAAATTTAGATTGCTTTTTTCTTAGAGACATGAGTTAACATTGATCACAGTTTTAAAATATCAGTTTAATTTTAGAATCAAAATTCCTAATTTCTGTATCCTGTTCTTGCTTACTGGAGGACTTTTTTTTTTACCTGAAAAGTATTAAGGGAAGTTGGTTTCTCCCTATAAAATCATTGAGTGTATCTGGTCAATACAGTCTGAAGAGCAGTGTTTGAGTGGATACATCAGTTTGGTCTGGAAGATTGTCACTAGACTGCATTGACTGTAGTGACCAGATCTCTGGAACCTCTGATTAGAGGTGGCTGAAATTAGATAACTAGCTCAAGCTGTAAACTCCTGGTAAAATAAACTGCTGTCATTTAAATCTTGGTGAGATGAATCCCAACATGAGTGAGACTGGGGCTTGTTTGATACATGTTTGGGGGTATTAAGGCTGAAATTACTGTCTTGTTTATAAGGAAAGAAGAGTTTTCTGAATAAACGAACATGAAAATTATTTTATGAGTTCTGGGTTTATATTTTAATAATGTTTACATGCCTGCTATGTGATTTATGTGACTAAAATAGGGCTATTTATTATAAGCTTATGTAAGCTTGACCTCTCTCCTTTTTTAGCCTGGCTGTCCATCCTGATAGGATCACTATCGCAACAGGTCAAGTTGCAGGGACATCCAAGGATGGAAAAGTGAGTGATTCCTTTGCTGATGTATAGTTGTTTCTTTTTCATAAGAATATGTTATTGAGAAGTTACATGCGATATTCTTTTCATGTTGTAGTTAAATTGGTCTTAACGTTTTAGGACTGAAAGTAAGGAAAAATTAATTTGAAAGTACCTATTGCATGCTATCAGTTACCTAGTTCCATTATCAAGATTGGTCAGTGGTTATTACTGGTTCCGTTACTTTCACAGACTGAAGGCAAATTTGGAGATGGTCTCCAAAAGAGACATAAAAGGGTGAGGCTACAAAAGAGATTTGAGAGGTCAGATGGATATTGGGAAAAGGAAGCGGAGGAGCAGAGATTAAATTGTACAGTATACAACTTCATTTACCATAGCTACCAAAACTAAAACATAAATAAAGATGACTTTGAGTTATTTGCTGGAAAAAAAAAGAAATTCTTGCCATCATCTAGGCAAGAATATTTTTCTCTCAGTTATTACCTGTATTATTGTAAAGCTTAGCTGTAGGCTAGGAATTTATTTGAACAGAGTAAGATGAAAATTGCTCTGAAGAGCTAAAACAAGTGAGAAAGAATTGGGTACAAGCAGAGGCAGGAAACGCATGAGGAAAGCAGAGTATGCAGCTGATGTCACAGCCAAGCTATTGTGATTTTTTTGGTAGATGTCAAAGAAGAATTTTAGGATTAAAAACTACTTTAAATGAGGAAAATAAAATCCCAGTTATGCAATATAAGGTTTGTGCAAAGATAACTTAGTCTACTAACAGAAACTATTTAATTTTAGTGTGTGTCGGAGGAGTTGCTGGTACGTATTTTTTTAACTTCAGAAATATAATTGCCATTTTATGTGTGAAATAAAAATTGCAGGTTTGATGTTTACACTTGAGGGCAATGTGGTATATAGGAAAGCTTATATAAAAGCCATTTATGTAATTAAGATATTGGAGTGGCCTTGAATTCTTGTTTACATGTATTTATTTAAGAGCAATTTCGTTACTTATGAGCAAGAAAGACTGATGGCTGTTGTGCTTTGTTTTGTTTTTTTCCTGATATTGCAATAAACCAAATTCATTTTATTTAAAAGCGTAGGGAAAAAAGGGGAACTAAAACACGGCCCTTGGTGGTTTTCTTGCAGAGGTTGATGGCGCTGTGTTAAACTCCTATTAGAAGAAAACTTTATCAGCAAGTCCTTCCTGGGGTTCCCTCTAGTGGACTTGAGGAGCATTTCTGTCTCCATGAGGTTGAGCCAGTGTGGGGCTCTGCTGTACAAGGTCAAAGATAGAGGGGAGGAAAGGGCAACCATGTAGCTTTCATAAGAGCTGGATCTTGGGCCGTTGTGTAGAACTTGAATTTTATGTGCAAACAGCAGTCTAATTCTGATTACAGTTGTAAAGAAGAGGCTGAACATACAGTTCTTTTTCGCAGCCATTTGTATGACATGGAAATTAATTTCGTTTTAGAATTTCTTAAGCTTTTTTTTGCGTTTCCTCTTTGATGTTGACCAGAGTTATCTTGGTTGCTACAATTTAAACTGATGATCCTGGACCTGCAAGTAAGCTTCGTGGTGCAAGTTCATCAACAATTTTCACTTAATGAAGAATGTCTCAGTTCCTACTAACTTTAGTGAACTAACTGATATCACTGAGAGCTGACACGTTGTATGCTCTGGATAGTCAGTCCAAGATATTGATCCTAGGCACAGTAATCAGCGAGTCAGTTATAGTGTATCTGTGCTGACATGAGTAAATCTAGAGGACTTACGATCATTTTTGTATCTTAAATTGTGATAAAATGGGGTTTTTTTTGGATGAATTGCTATTGTTAAAAATCCTTATAGTTTGGTTTTTTTTTTGCCACCATTGTTTCAGCTGAGTTATTTCTGTCTGTTTTATAGCAATTGCCTCCACATGTGCGAGTCTGGGATTCCGTAACTCTGAATACACTGCATGTCATTGGAATGGGGTTTTTTGACCGAGCTGTCACTTGCATTGCTTTTTCTAAATCTGTAAGTAAAGTGAATGAATAGTCATATTAAGAATCGTTGCTGAAAAGGTCCTTGAAGTCTTTCCAAGATGTCTTTTCTCTTTAGAGGAAGAAAGCTTGCAACCTAGTTGTTTCCAACAGTTTATGATGCTATTAAAGTCAGCATTATCTCAGCAGTCTCAGAGATATGTGTTGTGCTTGTCATAATATGCAATTAATTTCTTCAGGGACACAGAATTGCAGAAAGATTTGTTCTTAAAGTTTCAGTATCCTTACCGCATACTCTATCTGCATCCTTTAGCCCCCTCACTATGCCTAAAAATGACTAATGGAAGACCTTTTGAATGGCCTGTACCACTGAATTTGGATTTAAAAAATGGGAGCTCCCATAAGAGAAGCGAAAATCTTTTGCTTGAAAGCAATAAAGGTGTATGGATAAAGGATTGTAAAGAATTAGATTCCTGGGTTTAGCCTCTTGGCACCATCCTTTGAACTCTGCTCTATCAGGGAGGTAAAAAAAGATGACATAGGCAGAATTCAAGTCCCATATGAAAAAATGAGCCTATAACCTGACATGTGCAAGTCTAGAAGCCCTCCATGTAGAATGGAATCCATAAACAGTGTATGTGATGGTGTCCAATTGTCTTAACAGTATTTTTAGAAAGGAGAGGGCTTAATGGTGTATTCCCTAGGCAAAATGTACTTCATTAAGAGTTTCCACAATTACTTGAAAACTATTGATGACAATATGATATAGAAAGTAGAAAAGACATGAGTAAATTGGGAGAGTTGGTGAGGAATACAAAGGTTAAAGTCAACGCAGTTCAAGATGACCTTTGAAGAATAAATAAAAGGTAGTAACAAGAAATACTCTGTAAATATCTCCCTGGAGGAATAAATAGGTACTTGATGGAGGATTCCTCCTGGTAGATGCCAGAAGAAAGTGTTTAATATATTTTCTTTCTGCTGTGATTTCACAGTTAGAGCCTAGCCAGTCTTGAGCATCACTTCCTATCCTGTAGCAGTACTGCTTATCTCATTTTAGACAGCCCTCTCTTCAGGCTACTCAGTCCTGTCTCCATCCCATCTCTTGAGTTGCTTTGGCACAGTTATTCTTGTAACTGTCTAAAATGTGTATTAGGGGCCTGATTCATCAGGAAAACAACCAAGCAACCTCATATAGAAATAAAATTAAGCAGGGTTTGCTTGGGTCTTCTTTTCTCCCAGTGTTGGTCTGTTCCCCAAACAGACTCGTTCTATGATAGCCCAGACTTTTGTGGTGCCTTAGCACAAGAGGCAAGCAGCAAGCAGTTCTGCTGTAGGTAGCAGAGGAAGAACTGTTTGCTGCCAAAGGACTGCTTGTGTAACCATAGTCTCAGTCTGTTCCAGCAAGCTCATCTGCAGTCAAAGCTAATGCAGCTGATGGCAGGAGGCTACAGAAATCATATTTGAGTGGGTTGGAAAGCAATTAGGCATTACTTGATGGTTTATTCCACTGTAAACATGCAACTAGAAGTAAACACGCAACTAGGAGTAAACACCAAAAGAAATTGGGAAAAATGGTCCAAAAAGTACCTTCCAGATACCTACTGTTTGGAAGAAAGATCTGATGTTTGTACAGCAGTTCCCATCACTAGTGAGACTGATGTCAGTCATTCTCCTTCAGTTCAGGTAGAAATCACAGTTGGAATTCTTCATCTGGATTTTGGATTCACAGTTATGAAAAGTGGGTACTAACTGGAAAATGTCTAGGAAATACGGAGCATGAAGAAAAATTAATGTAATTAGGGCATTAAGATAGCAAAAGACTGATAATAGACAAAACTATAAAAAAAGGTATCTACCAGGAATAAGTTGTTTTCTGATTTTTTTACTGTGACCAATTGATGGCTTGGCTTCGCGAACAAAGATTTGGGAAGGGCTTTACCCACACTTACTACAGGCACGACAACCAAGGGCATGTGGGATATGCAAAACTGGTTGGACAAAGGCAGCTTAGGCAATCAGGAAGAGTCCAACTAGGACTGACATCTCCTGGGCAATCACAAGCAACCCATTCCCTGGTCCGCCCGCATGCAAGGTTGGATCTGCAGCTTCTCATGCACCTTGACACCTACTGTTTCAACCCTCACCTGTCCATAACGACAACTGAGAGTAAGCTCTTCCAGCCTGTGCAGTGGATTTTTTAGGTGAGGGCAGCATGCGCAGAACAGGCTCCACTCTTTACACCTGAGGTTTAATTGCCACAGCTTAGCTAGCTAGGATGGTGACAGCAAAGTCCTAGGTCGTAGGTTTGGTTAGAGTGTCCTTCTCTTGGATGGAAGACCTTACAAGGCTAGACGAGCTCCATCTGCCCGGCTTTGAAAATAGGAGTTTTCCTTCTCCTCTGAGGAAGGCTTGTCTTTGCTAATGAAGATTCAGGAAGGGCTTTACCTATGCATTCTGAACAGGACTGTCATCTCCTGGGTCAATCTCGGGCAACCGATGACACAATAGCACAACATCAAGCATCAAGACAGGATTCTGCCTTAGAGGTGTTCAGTCATAAGCCCGCAGATGGGTGCCTCGCGCCAGTGGCTCCTCAGCCAAGCACACGCAGCAGGGATCTGAACCTGTGGTTCCTCTTGTACTGAGCAGGATCACTGTTGCAACAACACAGCATCAGCAGGGTAAAACTATTCCTATATGAAGGGTAATGTTTTTCCCTGAGTCCATTCCAGATGTGAGAAGAAGTAATTGGATTACAATTACAAAGAAAGAAGCTCAATATAATTATCAGAAAAAGCTTTCTTAATAGAATAGAAAATGGTGTGTCATTTGCCTTAGTAATTTCTATCACTGGATGTCTCAAAAGAGATAACCTACATCATTCCCGACAAAGACTGCAGTTTGCATGACTTCCTCTTCTAGATCTCTTTTTAGCCCTATTTTTCAGTGACCTTATAAAGTATTATATTTCATGGAGATCTGTGGGATAACTTACAAGTATAATAATCAAAGTGTAAATAGATATAAATATTTTCACCTACACCAAAGTATTTAATTGTTTTGAATGTGTATTTCTATGTTTCTCATGTTGGTTGGCCTATGCGTTAACATTTTCCATGTTCTTCCTCAGAATGGGGGAAGTAGCCTATGCTCTGTGGATGACTCAAATGACCATGTGCTTTCTGTGTGGGACTGGCAGAAAGAAGAAAAGCTGGCAGATGTCAAGGTGTTGCAATAAGATATTTAATACTACTTGCTTGTATGTAGATCTGGATTTCTTGTCTAAAATGTTTTTCTATCTTTAACTTCTTGTGCCTTTTTAAAACTTTCATCTTATAAAAGGCAAAGAACATGAAGGAAGGGAATATTTTCTCTCTGTTGAGATTATCCCAATAGTTTGGGGTTTTTTTTTGAATTTTACTATTGTTGTCATTTTAGAATTGATTAGAAAAGTCAAGGCAGCAATGATAAGAGCATGCACATAAATGAAATGTCTTAAACTAGTCTTTAAATGTGTTAAACTAAACTTTTCATTACCTGACATAGTTTTGAAGGATAACTTGTGATTCTGACTTACAAAATCCTAAAATCTTCTGACATCAAAGTATTCTACCAAATTCTGCTGTGTTAATGAATGAATAGTTCAGAATTTGTCTTGTACTGAGAGTTATTGGTTTATATAACTAGAGAACCATTTCATAGTGTTTGTTTTTCTTTGAGTTTTAAATTTTGATGCAATGTTTTTCTTTTTCCTTCCAAGTGCTCTAATGAGGCTGTATTTGCTGCAGATTTTCACCCTACTGATACAAATATAATAGTTACTTGTGGAAAGTCACATCTTTATTTTTGGACACTAGAAGGGAATTCCCTTATTAAAAAGCAAGGATTATTTGAGGTAAAGTATTTCCTTAATTTTACGTTAAGTGCTAATAACAACTGGTCGTAGTTAAACCTGAAATTTTGCAGAAGCTCAGGTTGTATTCATGGTATGGCACAGAGAACGTTTCCACAAGTAAGGCTTCCACAATAAAGTTTTGAAACATAATTAACGTTTTGTTCCCTGCTTTCTTTTTCCTATACTCTTTATGCCAGGTTGGCCCCATCCATCCTCCTCTCCTGTCCTCCCCTACATAAAGTAAAATTACCTCAGGTTTTCTTTTTATTTCTTATTTTTTTTTAATTTTGTCAGAAGAAACACTTGCAAAACCACATAAATTATGTGAATATGAATATTCTATATGAATATGCTTACCTTTTTCTCTTTTCTGCTCAGATACATACATGTATGTAATTCAAATACAGGTTGAGCTGAGCACCATTTGGTAAATGTAACTAATTTCAAGGCCTTGATTTGATTTTGTTCTTAAATATATATAAGCTCTATGGCAGTTGCATGCACAATTGAAGATGTGTGCAGTAACTGCAGATAACTCCAATAGGGCTTAGTTAATTGCTTGTGGAGCCATGGCTCGCAAGAATAGTCAAAGCAACTGTTTTGCATTGTCAATTAATATACTCTGTGTGAAATTAGGAGGAAATGCTGAGATAACATATTTCAATTTTGTTACATTTTATTTTAATTTTCATTCATTTTTAACTCCTAAGCTGCTTGGACAGATTTCTGCCTCTGTTATGGCTCTGTTATTCTCAATGGTTGTTGCTAATGGGAAAGTGTGGTGGTTCTAGTTGAGAACAGTTCTTAGTTTGCGGGAGAGGGAGGCTATACACACTGGTAGCCAACAAGCATTGTAAGTAATATCCTTAGAAGCTACTACCTAGAGAATTTTCTTTCTCATTCTACATTGCACTCTTTTATTGCTATCAGTATCTTAAATGCAGGGTGTTGAAGCAACATTTACTTTACTGAGCTTTAAGATTCTTTCAGAAGATGATTTCTTAATTCTTGTCTACAAACAAACTCTAATAATATTCTTCTCCTAGAAACTTTGTAGTTAAAAATTACAGTAATAAAGCTTGTTTGCATCTTTGGCCATTTCTAAATCCTGAAAGCCTTTAGGGTTATGCACAATTTGGAGGATTTGGTTTATCTCAGAAAATTCTTGATCTGATGTTAAAAGTTGGCAAGGCCTTATCACTTGCTCTATCTGGAACTTGTAATTAAAGGGTGCAGGATTGGGCCACCAACCTCAGCTGATGCATCTTTTGCCCTTGCAAGGACAAGTGTTTAAACTGTAGAAATATGTTTAACTCCTGTGTAGATATTTAAGTAGTAATAGAGCTCTATAAGGATAAACTAAATTACTCAAGTGCATACTGTTAAAATAAATGGGTCGTGTGTTGCTGTGAGTGTATATTTTTCATAACCATGCAGAAACAAGAGAAGCCAAAGTTTGTCCTGTGTGTGACCTTTTCTGAAAATGGTGATACTATTAAAGGAGACTCAAGCGGAAACATTTTGGTTTGGGGGAAAGGTAAGGCAAGATTTAAGCTATTAGTGAAATTGTAATACGATGCTGTGAATTTTTACATGAGTGCAGCATCATTTTCAGAAGAATAAATTCTACTTATGTAGAGTTCTTTCCCAAGACCAGTCTGGCAGATTATGTCTGGATACTCCTCTATAAGCACCTAAAGAACTGACAAAACACCTACCTGACTGCTAGAGCACAAAATCCTATAGAATGTGCTCCCTACGGTCAAATGTTTAATCACAGAGCTGTACTAGCATGTATACCTTTCACTGATTTAAGAAATGCAGGAAGAGTTCTTTTCCTGAAGCAGTGTGATAGCAAGAAGCACTGTTAATATAACTGATGATCTCCAGTCTCCTATGCTATCACTCTAGAATTTGCAAAAATTACGCCTATTGACATACACTTTAAAAAAGACAACAGATATCTAGAAAGTCAGGCTAAAATATATGCAGATCTAATTGAATTCCTCAGCTTTATTTCAAAAGAACAGACGGACAGGGTGAGCTTCCTAAAAAGCATTTTCTAGTAAGATGACTTTTCTTAGGTAGCAAAAGGCAATGCCTGCTGGAAGACAAACAGCAGCAATGTCCTAAACATGGATAGAAAGAAGTAGGATTTATAAAGGAAAAATTAGTTGTTTTGTCCTAACTTGCATCAGCCCCTTGCTTGTGCTAAACATAGTTAGCCAGTCTTTGATGCAAGGTGCATGTTTCAGTAATGGACTCATTAGTAATCATTTCTTTATACTTCATAATAGTAATGCTTCATTAGAGATGTTTAATCTAATGTAGTTGGTTTTGAAAGTGTTTTGAGTCTAAGAACAATCTTGAACAAGCCATGTTCATCAATAAAGAAATCCAGGCTCTTTCAGAGAGTGATTCAGCAGTTTCCGCCAGGTATACAGAGACCTTGAGCTTAGTTGGGTTGTGGTGCAAGCTTGGCATTGGAAGACTGTGGAATATTGTGGGAAAATAACAAGTGATGGGGTTATGGTTTCTTTGTTGATGAGATGCATAGTGCTACTGCAGTAGCAGATGTCAAATGGTTTAGCTTAAACACCCACAAAAAGGTTTAAATTAACCTGTTTTACTTCGTGTTTGAACTTCACTGAGTGTGTATGCTTTTAACTTTTGAGACTGGGGGAATGGGCTCTTAAGTTGTACTACTTTAGTCTCTTCTGCAGGTCTGCGTATTTTGGTGCAACACTCCATGCCCACCATTATTATTTTTTAAATGCAATCCTTGTCAGGTAGTAAAGAAACAAGGTGGGTTGAGGAGGGAGGAAAAAAATGAGCTATTAAGCTGGGTATTTCAGTGACAATGTCTTTTCTCCTTCTATCCAGGTACCAACAGAATAAGCCACGCAGTTCAAGGGGCACATGAGGGTGGAATATTTGCACTGTGTATGCTGCGAGATGGCACATTAGTATCAGGAGGTGGAAAAGACCGAAAGCTCATATCTTGGAATGGAAATTACCAAAAACTCCATAAAACTGAGGTAATGTCATCTATATGGAAGTTATTCTGCTACCCAGAACGAAATTTTAGCTGTCTTCTGAAAAGAATTTTATAAATAATTTTTGTTTTTCTTATGGATATGTGTTCTGTGAGAAGGCAAATCAATGGTAAAGTGTGACATCTGAGTCATCAGGTGATTACTGTGATAGCCTATTCATTAACATAGTATTTCCTTTTTAAGATCTATGGGAAGTGGAAAACATCTTGTATTTATATTTTTTCCAATTATTTCTTTCTATCTTTGCAATTAATAAGGTGAGGTAGTTTTTCACTTCAGGGTATTACAACAGCAAAATGGTTTTATACTTTCATAGAATCATAGAATAGTCAGGGTTGAAAAGGACCTTAAGATCATCCAGTTCCAGCCCCCCTGCCATGGGCAGGGACCCCTCACACTAAACCATGCCTCCCAAGGCTTCGTCCAATCCTGCCTTGAACGCTGCCAGGGATGGAGCATTCACA
>JBCJKH010040872.1:0-13011 GCA_039877255.1 Loriculus beryllinus | reverse complement strand
TAAAGGAAAATATTAAAAAAAAGCATTAGAAGGAAATACTGCCAACTTAAAGGTGGTGGGGGAGAGGGGAGGGTGTCTACGAAAAATATTCTGTCTGGTCATTTCCAATGAATCCACATGAAAGTATTCACAAAGACTTGTGGAAATGTACATCGCTATTTAACATCTATTAACAAGCTTCTCCCCTTATCCCAAACAAAGCATTACATAAATTTTAAACAGAATTCAAGAACAAGATTAATTTGATTCAAAAACAAAAATTGTATAAGATAGATAATAAAAAGCGAATACATTATTGTATTAATTTAATAGAACATATTTAGATAGCCAGTATATTAGACAAAAATAGTAAACAGCACTCAATGCATTTATACTGTTTGCATTTAAATTATGCAAGTACTCATTTACATGCATTTTAAAATGCCACAGTAAAAATGCAATATAACTCTCAGTCACTCTCTTTTACTACTCAGAAATTCTAAAAAATAAGGAATATGTGGAAAAAAAAAAACTATTAGATTTTTATTTTACGTATACTCATACGCATATTCATTGTCACACTGACGCAACTCTAATTCTGATTCACAGTGTTTTACGTATTCAATTCATGACCTCAAGCACGGTAATTTGTTTCTAGATTAGGTTATTAATAATGTTTACTGCAGGAAAAACACTGCATACATTCTGCCATCTTCTGCATGTGGCAGCAAAATTAGAGCCTAAAATCCTAAGGAAAAATGCCCAAACAAACAAACAAACGAAAAAATCCTTTTGTACCACAACAGTGCTACAGCTTTTAAGTAAAATCTGTTTTCCCATCACATTAAAAATCCACAAGCGTAAAATCAACTGACAATGAGGACTAATACACTTCCTAGCTCTCAGTACTACCTAGTTTGGTCAGGATACAAAAGAAGAACAACTTCTTTGCCCACTGCTCCTCTTGGTAAGCCAAGCATCTGGGAATCTTCTTCAGGTTCCTCCTCAGTGAAGGAGACTGACCTGAATTGTTTGCTCTCTTCAAAATTGACTCTCACCAAGGGATGAAACAGTGCTGATGAGGAAAACTCCACATATACAGCCCCTGACACCACAGTCATTTGCAGGAAGATATAAACCACACATACATTCTCCTTTAACGCATTGGCTGGTTTTGGAAACACCTTTTGTAGGGTTTTTTTCTCCCCACCTCCACCTAGGATGTCACAGAGAACATTTAAGGGCCACTTCCAAAATTACGACTCTACTAAACAATTTCTGTGCTCAAAGTAAAAGACGCAGCGTTTGGGTTTTCACTCTCTTTTTTTTTTTTTTTTTTTTGAAGCTATGAGAAAGAAAATCCTACTATGTTAGAACCTGACAACCAAGAACTATGAGATCTTTAAACATTCTCCACATATCAATACTTTATGCTGAGCTAAGTAATACAAATTCGAGTACTTTGTAACTTAAACTAGATCCACACTTTAAGGTTTGGACTGCTCTTCTTACTAGAAATTACTTAACGCTGAGACTATAAGCAAGCACAAATATCCTTATGACTGCAGCATTAGTACCTGACAATATAATACTAGATTTCTCATTTAAAATAAAACTAAAGCAAATCAACATGAAACTTTCTGACATCTTCTGCCAGCTTATTTAAGAGTATGGCAGTATGTCTTGCCTGCAGTTCAAAGAGCTGATGAAAGAGTTACAACTTGGACGAGGCTTTAACCACTTCTAAAGGCACAGCTGCAGCACAAAGAGGATGTATGAACCACTCCTAAGACAAGCACTCAAGTTTAACAGTATTGTGTACAGTCTAACCACTCCAGGATAAAAATAACTTCAAGATAATAACTGGAAAGATCTTTACTATAATACCTGAAATGCCTATCTGAGCAAGAGAAGTTTAACATCCAATTTTTATCACTTCAAGTATTTTCAGGAGAGGTGCTTCATTTCCAAGTAAACCTGAAAAGGTAAACATGGTACAAAAATACAATATGTAGTGAAAACACAAAAAAAATTCAAAGAGGAAAGATTTGGTTTGGGAGCAGGAGATTTGGTACGAGAATTTAAAAACTGTTCCTACTGAGGAAAATTCAAGCAGTGACAAGCACCACAAGCTCCAGAGTTCTGTTCTAAATGAACAGAAGTGGGCTGGCCACAGGCTTTCATGAAAACACACTTTTGGCAACTAGGCTGGAAATGTTCAGAGGAAAAAAGCAAACCCTGCTTAGTAAAACTCATTCTTTCAGTTTTTAAACACTTATTTTATTACATGTCCCTGCATCAAGTATCAATTGAAAAGTTACTAAAAAATTGAGATTAAGTATGTAAGAGCTGAAAGATCATCACCCAGAATAACCATTTTGTCTTCCCTTCTTCTGTCACATCCCAGGCTACAACAAGGTGATCCACAAAGCTCCCTTAGTGAGCTGCACCCAGGTAGTGCTCCTTTGAATGCAATGCAGTTGCTTCTCTGCCAGAAAAGCAGCAGGCCAGCCAGACCATGCTGAGCCAGCAAGGTCACACAAAACGGTCTCACTTGAAGCCTCTGTTTCTTTCTCAGTACAGAGAAATCTCATGTTAGCAGAGCATTATTCTGAGATAGGACCTATGCCCTACTGGCCTTGAACATCTTTCAGCAGGGAATACTCTCGCAGTAGCAACAAACCCAGCTTCTAAGGAAAAGCAACCTCTAAATTTCTAAAATTCTCTAAAATTCCAACATTCTATAAATTCTTATATTCCTAAAGTAGGAATATAACTGGATACCAGCATGAACCTGTAGCAATTTGTCTGTTGGATGTCAGCACGATAAACCTCACAAAGACTTTATTCTTCCTAAAGAAGTTGTGATGTATCTGAAGTCTGTCAAGATCAAAGCTCTTTTCAAGAGATGCACATGGAATTTGTTGGGGAATGTGATACTGTGAGTACTTTCAGGAAAACTTATGTTTTTAATATCACACAGGAGCCATAACTAACTTTTGAAAACAATACAATCAACCATCAGGGGAAAAAAAGAAGTCTTGCACAAGTTAAGGAAAGGAAAAGTGTGCATAAACTCCAATAACTTAAATGGAAAACTATGAATAAAACTAATCAAGATATTCAATGGAGGAGCTTGCTAAGGAATAAAATGATTACTAAAATGTGTTTCAAAACGTAAGAGAAGTAAAAGCTTGAACAACTCCTGGCATTAATGGGTAAAGTAAGGACAAAGGTAAAATCTGCAATTTTACAATCACAGTAATCAAGAGCTCAAAAGGAAAAAAAGAAAAACAACACTAAGAACAAACCCCAAAACATCAATCACAGTAAGAATTCTCCACATAACTGTTCCTTAGAGAGGTGCCTGCATTTTGGAGGGGAAAATATAAAAGATTACAGAAAATAAAAATGAAAGTATCAAACCACCACGAACAGACCATATTATTGCAAGAGTTCCATGTAAACAAAACATAAAAGAGCTAACTTTCTTCCCCTCGAGAGAGTAGTGGATTACTGGAAGGTGGGTAAACGTTTCATCTATTTTTAAAGAGCACAGATGTTATCTAAAATATTTGCTCTACATGTAACAAACTTGCAGAAGATGTCAAGTTACAGGACCAGTAACCCTACAAATAAATAAATTATATTGGAAAAGAATCAGAAAGGCTTCTCTACATCAAGATCATGAGTAATCCACCTATTAACAGTTCTTCAGCAAAAGCTGAATACTCAATACAATCATAGAATCATATAACCATAGAATAGTTAGTGTTGGAAAGGACCTTAAGATCACCTAGTTCCAATCCCCCCTGCCATAAGCAGGGACACCTCACACTAAACCCAAGGCTTTGCCCAACCTGGCCTTGAACACCACCAGGGATGGAGCATTCACAACCTCCCTGGGCAACCCATTCCAGTGCCTCACCACTCTCACAGTAAAGAGTTTCTTCCTCATATCCAACCTAACCCTCCCCTGTTTAAGTTTTAACCCGTTACCCCTTGTCCTGTCACTACAGTCCCTAATGAACAGTCCCTCCTCAGCATCTCTATAGGCCCCCTTCAGATACTGGAAGGCTGCTAATAGGACCAAAATACTGATGGCCCCTTTACACTGGAGCAGCTCTAAGTGGTTTCCACACAACAAGACCTTGACAGAGATTGTTTTTACCTACCCAGCAGAGTCTAAGTGGCAGGAGCAATGAATGGGCTGCATGTGCCCTGCCCACAGCCTTCTGCTTGCCATGAGTTTGGCAGCAAGAAGGGTTCTCTTTCACCCAGGTGTGGATTTTATGGCCAAAAGGATTTCCTAATCTGCTATTTTACAAGCCAGAAAACTCAGTTACTTTCTAGTGAACCAAGACCAAGACCAAAAACTTAACATTAACCCACAGGGGATCACATCTTTCCTGTTAGCTCCAAGAACAGCTTGTACAGATATACGTTCCATAGAAAATTGGTCCTGTGCTTTTAAGATGCAACAAGAAAAAATAAAACAACGAAAGGCAAAGAAAAGAGAAACACAAACCCATTTGATTTAGACAAAGATGGACACTGCTTATTTCTGCCCTCCTGGGATGGGCATGTATGTTATCACTCAAGTCATCCAAAACCAGTGAAGCCTCCAGGCTGCATCTAGAGCCCCTCTCAGCTGTGGCAAGACCAGCTCCTGAGACTGCAAGAAAACGAAATGAAATGCGAGGCTGGGATCATTACTTTGAAACTATAAGCTCGTGCCACTGAGCCAAAGCCTGTTATATCGACATGGGTTTGTGTCACCCCAGCAGCAGAGATCATTCTCCATCTCCGCTTGCTCGGCTCCCCTCCTCCCAGGACAGCAGTGCTCCGCAACGCTCTGTGAAGTCTAGCTACAGGATAATTCCCAACACCTTGCCCAGCAGGCTTAAGTTATAGGGTTGAGCTACTGCAGAGCGGAAAGTACCCTGCTGACTGCTCCACCACACTCCAAAGCTGCTGGCAAAGCACAAAGTGCCACTTGCACAGGAGCAAATAGCAAAACCCCGAAGTTCCCTTCCCTAGGGCAGAGAGCCCAGATGGGAGTGCTGCTTCTTAAAGCCTCCAGTATTTAAAAGGCACAGAATTTGTACCTCAGCTGTTACACAAGATGCTCCTAGCCCCTGTCTTCAGTCACCAGCCTGGGCAGCAGCTCTGAGGGATGGAGACACCTCTCTTGATGAGACTTGGTGGATGAGATGGTAGATGGCAACAACTACTGGCCACACAGTCCACAGGCCATGCCTTTGTCACCTCTGTTTTATGTGAAAGTGGATACTAAACTCAACCCCAATGGTTACTCTGGCATTACAGGAGCACCCTGCCTTAGTACATATTGCAAACCCACTACATCAACAACCCCTTGGTCCATCTGGTCATAACTTCTAGGGAAACAGAGGCAAAGAAGTCTGATGTATAAACTCATCCCGCATCCCCTTCTAATAAGTCCAGAAGGAGGAAACAGAAGACTGCCAAGAACTTGCAGACTCTCAGCCTCTCTTCCCAGTACAACCTTCCTGCACATTGGTTTTACCTTGGAGATGTCTTTTGACTCAGTACTCTTTGTTAAATAAGAAAGGAAAGACAGGTCCTTCTGCAGCAGGATGGAGAGGGGCTGCTCCTTTAAGCCCTCTCCTGGATGCCCTTTCCCTTTGAGATGACTGTCCTCGACTCCCTCCTCATCTCCCTCCTTTTGATTTAAGAGTTCCTCTTCTGGCCCTGACAGTAAGGTATTTCTGTCCCACAGATTATAACTCACTCTGGGCTATTATTCAACTCCCAAGCCCTGGCCCTGCTGCATTTAGTCCAAACATAATATCCTTCATGCATATATTATCTGTCTCCCTATTATCTGGAATCATTTCGGAATTAAATTTCAGTCCTGCAATATTGGCTTGAAGAGCGGCTCGCTTTATGGGCTAGTCAAAGGTTAGAATACCAATCAAAATAACACTGCCGATGCAGAGAGACATTTTAATATTCCAAAACCCGGTAATTGTAAAAGGACATAATATTTTTTCCCTGATTACCCCAAAGGCAACACATGTTAACAAGGCGAGGGAGAGAGTGAAGGAAATTTCAGAGTTCAGACAGCCGCATGACAGATTTAAAGGAGAAGTGGTGGATGGCTGCTATGCTCCAGCCCCTGGAGCATAAGGGCTCCCATGCCCATGCCAGCGGGATGCCGGCCTCTCCATCCCCAGCCTCATGGCATTCATGCCCTCTCTGCTCCCCCAAGTCAGAAGCTTTTGAGGGTGCTGTCACTGCAAGGGAATGGAGCAGCCAGAGCTATGCTGAGATGGACAGCTGAAGATGATCATGGCAGAAGAAACTGCCGGGATTGGCTGCAAAGGCCATGAGACTGCCCCAAATTAACTCCTGTTTGAACCAGAACTGATCTTTTCAGGAAAAAAACCTTGCTTCTTGAGCTGGAGAATGCACCACAGCCCTCGGTAAGTTGTTCCAATGGTTAATTACCCTCACTGTAAAGATCTGCATCTGAATTACCTTGCTTTGGCTTCCAGGCACTGGAATTGCTTATGCAGTGCTCTTCATTGGTGACTTCATAGCAGTCTTCCAGTATCTGAAGGGGGCCTACAAGGATGCTGGAGAGAGACTCTTCATCAGGGACTGCAGCGATAGGACAAGGGGTAATGGATTCAAACTTAAACAGGGGAAGTTCAGGTTCGATATAAGGAAGAAGTTCTTCACTATGAGGGTGGTAAGGCACAAGAACAGGTTACCCAAAGAAGTGATAAATGCTCCATCCCTGGCAGTGTTCAAGGCCAGGTTGGACAGAGCTTTGGGTGACGCAGTCTAGTGCTAGGCGTTCCTGTCCATGGCAGGGGATTGGAACTGGATGATCTTAAGGTCCCTTCCAACCCAAACCATTCTATGATTCTATGCTTTTGTCTGCTAGGTTGAAAGAGCCTCTCACCACATTTTAGCTCTCCCTTTAGATACTTACAGACTACCGCCAAGTCTCCCTTACCCTTCCCTCTGTAACTTTAAATGGCTCCCAGCGTCTTACAGCTCTTGTCCAGTCTTCAAGCCTCCAGTATTCTTTCCAGTGCAGAGATGGAACCCAGCATCCCACACCGTCAAACCAGTTCCAAAGAAAGGGATGATCCAGCCCCTCTGCTCCTACTCGTCATTGCCTGTTCATAAATCCAAAGCAGCCTCCTCCTGGATGCAGTATCTGCACACTTTATCGAAGATGATTTTTATGTTTTCTTTTAGGGCATTGATAAAAGTGTTAAATACAAGAGGTCTGAGAAATAGATCCCTGTGGGACCCCACTAGGAAGACATACACTCCATGATGATTATCCATTTACAATTAAATGCTAGGAGCTGTCAGTTTGCTCGTTCTTAATCAATGTAATGTGTGCCATGTTGATTTTGTATCACTCTTGTTTCTTAATCAAAATGTCATAAGGTACCAAGTCAAATGCCTTCCAGAAGTATATTACGTTGACATGGTTACCTTTATCAACCAAACATGTAGTCTCATAAAAAAAATATCAAGTTACTTTGCAAAAGATCTAGTTTCCATAAATCCACATTGATTGGCATTATATTACCCTCTTTTCATTCTTTATTAATCAACTATGATATCTGGCTTTTCATTACTTTGCCCAGAATTAATGTCAAGCTGATAGGGCTATAATTACTTCATCGGTCATCCCATTTGCCCTTCTAAATTACTGGTACAACATTAGCTTTCTTCCAGTCCTCTAGAACTTCCCCCATGTTCAAAGACTTATTAACAGTCCAGGGCTTCTCAACCAGCTCTTCAAAAACTCTTGTAGACCAGTTATGCAAAATGCCAACCAAAAGCCACCACTTGACTTTATCAGAAAATTGTGTTGTAACAGCAAACCTCTTGCTCAGCAATAGGGCATCATCTGCCTTTCTGTAAATAGAGAGCTAAGTATTTATCAAACGCAGTCATTTTGCTGTTACAAGCAATTCCTTCAACTTCCTTCCAGCTGTGAACCAATGCCACTACACAGACACTTTTATTTGCTAATCTCCATGGAAAAGACACTTTTACTCCCCTTAACCCTGGAGTCACACTTCTTATGTTTCCTTTCACGACCTCTCCCCTTCTTGCCTTCTGAGAAGGACTTTCCAAAGCCAGGAAGTCCACAGCCAAGCGTGAGAAGGCCATTCAGCTCCCATTGAAGGAAGGTGTGACAGGGTTTGGGAGCACTCATCCATGCTGCAACCAGCAAAGCACTGAGCACTGGGGGTATATGAGCAGCTCTTCATAGTTAAGTGGCAACATCTTTTCATGTGCTTGGTGCTTTGGCCATGAAACACCGCCGAAGGAGTCCTCTGCTTTTTCTAATCTTCCTAGGCATCTCATATTCCCTACAGCCAGTAACTCAGTAAACAGACAACTGATAACAATCACAGTAAGTCCTCAAGAAGTTAGAGCTCACAAAAGCAACTTCCAGCCACACTGGCTAAAAAATTAAACCATTTTTCAGTTATACTCATTTCAACGTTCTTCATCCAAAGCAATCCTCCTCCCACCCCAAAGGCAGATGGAATTGTTAATTCAGAGAAGAGACAAAAAGCTGTTAGCAAATCTTTGTTTGTTTAAGATGTGTTTATTTCTAGTTGCCAAATATTAACAAAAACATCCTATTACAGGCTTCCTCTGTTAGATTTCACAATGTGAAGGGGTGACCTTAAAACATTTGTGCATTGTAATAATTGTTTGTTTCCAACTAGGAGTATCGAGTTATCAACAAAGGCTGGGCCTGGAAAAGGCCAGCTCTGCACACAACCATGGCACTCTCAACATGATTATGCTGTGCTCTCCAGGGCTCTGTCACCTCTGCTTCATGATGCCAAGAGAAGGAAAGCTGCATTCCTCCAAACACATCATTCAACCCCTGCCTTTCATAAAGACTCTTCTGAACTTCAGGAGGATGTCAGGCTAGGACCAGTTTTTTGTCACTTCTTAAGGAACCACTACTCCTGTACCTAAAGATATGCTGCCTGCTGTGAACAGAAATCAAAGATGGTCAAACATGCCAGGTCAGCTGTCCTGAGAAAGGAGCAGCTCTGTGATGGGTGTGAAGACTGTCTTTTTAAACCAAATAAATAAAATATCATTTGGAAATTAAGGAATAAACCAAAACCTTAGTGGATATATGAACCAGTTTTAACATCTTAACATCCAGAGAAACGGTAGATCAGGATAGTGTATATATACAGTGTTAAAAATAGCTTCCACAACCCAGTTCTACTCACAGTGCCTGCAAGTGTCTTTGTGCCAGCCCTTTGACAAGTTATGCTGTACTGGAAGAGACACAATTAAGCAAGAGTATGGCAGAGGTCTCAAGAATAACACAGGGGAGAAGAACTGGAAACACTTATTTGCTCTTTCATACAATGCAAGACCTCAGCCCAAGAAAATGATCTGATGGTAGGATTAAAGGAAACAAAAAGACCCACATCTTCACACAACATAGGAATAAACAGAGTACAATTAATGCATAATTAAACAGCAAAACTCGTTGCTGCAGGATGATGTTGAAACCGAAGCATGAGCAGATTCAGAAAAAGATGTACAAGTTTCTGCTAGACAGATACGGTAAAAACAGTGGGTGCTGGACACAGTGGTCATAAGGCAGCTACCAGCTCTCAATCCTTGAAGAGACAATTGCTGGGAAGCACAGAAATCTGTCTTGAACCATTCTCTTCTTGTTATACCTGCAAGCACCAGTTACTAGCCTGTGGTACAGAGACAATCTGGGTTAGACCTTTGGTCTGGCTATTTTGATACCCTCAAGCATCCTTCGAATGTTTTTCTTGCACAAGCTAATATTGAGAAAATTTAGCTTCACTCCATTCTTTCCCCTCCTCCCTCCAACAAACCACTCTCCCCTCTGTGATATGCTCCCTACCCAGTGGTGACACTGCTGATTGCTGGATTTCCCATTCCCAGGCTCCCAGCCACCCTGCAATTATAAGCACCTTGTCCTCAGCCTAACACCATGCTGGCTCCATCCCCGCAGGATGAGGCTCTACCACAGGACCAACCATGCTGCTAGCTGAAGCAGGACCTGGAACGATACACCACAGAGGCTCCTGAAAAAGCAAAGGGAGTATGAATGAGAGCTGATCCTTCTGTTAGAATAAGAACTAATGAATTTATCCAGGCTACCTGAGGATGCTCTTGGGGCAGCAGCTTGGTTGTAGCTTGTTAGCTGCAGCAGCTTTCCTTTTCACATAAATCTTGACCCACAGCCTCCTGCTTTCTGCATATATTACTCCACTGGTGTCCTTCTCTCCTGACATGAAGCACTCTGCTATTTCCATCCTGAGCATCCAGCTCCAATGATGTGGCTCAGGTTCTGCACCTCAGTCCCAATCCACAGGGCCTCTGTGGATCAACATGACAGGTACATAAGGAGAACTGGCAGATGGGATACTGGCTCTTTATTGAGATGGTTTAGGGGGATATCTGAAATGCTGCAGCATTCAGAGAAAGCCTCCTTTCCTTTCTGCTGCCCTCCCACAACACTGAGCTAATCGAAGAGAAGAACATGATAACTCTCTGCCCCGAGTCAGCTCTACACTGACAGTTCACTAGATACACAAGATCGCTCAGTGACATTAAAAATGTCAGCAAACACCGATCAGGCTTGACAGAAGGGATGCATTAGCAGGCTGGGGGGGCACAGGGCAAGGTAAAACTTCAGCAAACACGGTCAAGTGCACAGGCAGTTTTCCCCCCTCTGTCCTCCACAGATCTTTTTCACAAATCTCAAGACGCTGTGGCCACCATCACAACAATCAGATGTGGAGCTCACCACGACCTGCACAGCCAGATCAATGCAAAAAGGTTTGCCTGGGGAAACACAAGCGTGGTAGCTAGTGGGGGCAAATTCCTGTCTTCAGCTTGCCTGGGAGGCACGTCTTGCCAGCTGTGAAAGAGGCTTGGAGTCATGGGGTTCTCACCTCAACTGCTCCTGCAGTAAACAAGTGACAAGGGAAGAGTTTACAGAATAAACCCTGAGAAAGACCATCTCACCACTACGGGAAGAGGAACCACTGAGCTCTGGAGCATCCTGTCCTCTGGCACAGTGAGCACAGACAAGCACTGTTTCTTTAAATGATACAAAATGGAGACAAAATGGAGCTGAAGCCGTGTGTGCATGGGCAGAGAGAATCTGTCCACTACCCACAGGTACACAAACACGTCTGCCCCATGCACACACCTTTCCATATGTAATCTCACTCTTCCACATTGCCTTGTATTTGCAGCAACAGCTCCCTGACTCAAAAGGGTTCTCTTGTTCTGCTCACAAGCAGAGACCCAAAGGAGGGACAGCAGATGCAGGTGGGGCCATCCTGCAGGAAAATGCTCTCAGTCACAAACGCCTGTTTTCTCAATGTCTGAAACATCCAAGTCTTTTAATTATCCATAACCTAGAAATTAGCAGTTTCACACCCCCCCCCCCCAACACCTTCTCTTCATGGATCAGGTCAGTGGCAGACTGGGCCTAGGAAATATTTCTAAGTCAGAAATGTGCCAGAGGTAGGGGAAAAGGGGCCACCTGATCTATGCAGGGAAGAACTGGGGAGCTAGATACCTGTCCACTCTTACTTGTCTCACACTAGGAGCTCACTCAAAAAAGACTGAGGCTTATTGGGTGCAGGTGCTTGGACAGAATTACTTATTTAGGCTGGAAATCCTCTCTTGTGCCCCTTCAGAGAACTGGGCAGGGGAGCATTTGACTGCAACAGCTTTCCTCCTTCTACAGCCTCTAGCTCTGTGCTTAGTACTTCATGGATGCTCAAATTAGTATCACAGTATTTGCTGAAGTACAATACATAAAATACCCATCCTGAAGAACAGCCACTTGCCTGGATGTCCACATTATGATGAATCCCAGCTCCTAACATGCTAAATCAAGGAACCTTGAACTACGGAAAAGAGCTGTGAGTTATTCATCCTGAGGCCCAGAGGAGAAACATGGCTGGATCAACCTACTTCTTAGCAAACATCACAGCACATAGGGATCTTTGTTATTTGTTCCTTTTTAAGTATTATTATTCTGTAGCCATCAACCTGCTGGTTATATAGCTGCTATCCATTCACCGGAAGTTTAGTGAACTTCAAATGGCGATCATTAATGGTCACTGAACTGCAGAATGCCCCAATGTGCTTTCAGATTTCATTTACCAAGGACCAGCAATCAGCCAAAAGATTTGCTCTGACAGCAGGGAAATACAAGACCCTTTGACAAGTTCAGCTGGGAATGTGCTGCCAGCATCCCTTGTTAAGTTCATGTTCTACCCTATCTGATGGAACAGATCATGCAAATTGTCCTTCTGCCTGTCACTCGCGCTTCCATTTAAAACAATAAATAAATAAAAGAACAAAAGAAAAGCCCACAATGAGCTGTTTACAAGCAAATTCCACTTACCGAGACCCCAAATTATCAGGAAAAGATGCAGAAACCCAAATAAAACATTGAATTGGATAGGAGAAGGGAATCTTAACCAGGAAGGCCACCCCAGCTTCTCTCATGCACAGACCCCAGCCTTTCCCCTCACCCTGCTACTGCTTGTAATCACACTTGTTCTTTTCTTCCCACTTTGATTTGTGACTTATGGCATCACCATGTTTTTCTGTGCAAACAGAAGAGCACTGGCAGGAGACCCTGTGGATGCACAGCAAGCTGCTCTGTAGCCACCCAGAGAAAGCATGGAACAACACAAGGCACCACACAGTAAAGTCCAAGGCATTTTGCTTTGCAAAGTGATCACCAGTCTCTTAGGTGGATGTGCTGCTGAGACATCTTCCCTTCCCTGCATCACGAAGGGAAATGCTGGGTTTTATACTGGAACATATCCACATTTATCAACTAGAATTTGATCTGAAGGGAATCGTGCTCCTAGGAGCTTTATACAGCTGCAAAACAAAAGAGAGTCAGCAACACCGAGGCCAATACAACCTTCAGTTGCAGAGGGGCCTCACAGTGTCCCACTA
>JBCJKH010040869.1:0-10168 GCA_039877255.1 Loriculus beryllinus | reverse complement strand
TGTCTACTAATTGGGAGGGTGTTGGGGTTTTTTTTGGGAGGTTCCCAAAAAACATTGTGGCAGTGTATTTGGAGTGCCTGGTTTGCATATCAGTGTTCTATGTGTGTGTGCCAGCTTGGAGATGTGTGTTTGCAAAGGGAAACATCTTGTATTTGCTGGTGTGAAATATCTTTAGTTTATTTGCATAAATAGAAAGTTCCCATATCTTTAAAACAGAACCAACATACAAATACAAGCTTTTACATTAAAGCACCTTAAAAATGAAAAGGGATTCCTCTCCTCCCATGCTGGGAGACTTGATATGCAAGGAGCATGTGTGTAAAACATTTGATGGTGCTGGCTGAGAGCAAGCTTTCTCCTGTCTGCATATGAGTGCACCTTTGCTCAGCTCCACCACTGGCAATTGGTTTCCTACACCAAGAGTTTCATTTTAGAGTGCAAGCCCAGTAAAAATCAGTTACATTTCTATCATAAGCTTGAACCACTGTCAAATGACAAGCGATAAATTGACAGAATGTGTGATTTTTATGTCCCTTCTCAATTTTCAGGGCTCATTCATTTTATTAGTGTTAATATTGCTGCTTCCTTTGCTCTAAAGACTTGATTGATAAAACAATGACAATATTTGGTTTAGCATTTGATGGCTGACAATGAAGGCTTTTGTTCTCTTCTGAAGTGGACATAGTGTTTGTGAGTGAGTCAATAGGATACAGAAATGTCTGTTCCATGGTTCAGTATTAAGCTGAGACAAATTACCTATTTAAATTAAGGGCTAAAATAGATTTTAAAGAAGTCCAAGCTGCAATACCAGCTGGGCCAAAACTCATTCTGTAAGAATTTAACAAAGTAATGGTAAATATTAGAGGAGGCAATTCTATTGCTTTGACCAGCTTTAATATTTACTACTGGTATCAATGTTAAAAAAGTAAATTCAAATAGTAGTAAATATTTTCTAGAGGATGTAAAATATAAAAGGTAAAGCTGACAGGACAGAACTGAATTGAGGGCATTCACTAAGACTTGCACTGGTGTGCAGGTGTGTATTACATACATCTGTATGTCTGATCTTGGGAGTATTCCTTTTGTGCTAGAAATAGTTATCTGATAGACTAACTTCTACGACACTAGTCTGTGTTCTGCATTGCTGAAGTCACAGTATGTAACAAGGTAGGCTGTCACTCAGCAGTAGCAATGATCATTCTGCTGTGTAGGGTTAAATAAAAAGCAGTTCCTAGATTAACCACTCAGTGATGCTTGCTATTATTTGAAGATTAAGGGACCAAGGCACTATGTCTTGCTTAGACTGGCTATTGAACAACTATTAGAACTTCTTGGATCCTGCTGGAAACAGCAGCAATTTCTTCCTGAAAGGTGTGCATTTTAAGGATAGGTAGAAGTCATGGAGGGAAGCTGAAGTTAGCCGTTATTTGTGATGCAGGGAGTTAGTAGCTGTTACTGGAATGCTTGCACTCAATGGCATCCACAGCTGTCCACTGCTTTGCAGTTTCTCTTATGCCAAAGGGGTTTTAATAAACTGATAAACCTGTGTGTGAGTTCTGAAAACAAGCAGTTGCAGACACAGCTTGCTGGTGGTGAGCTGTGGCTAAAATACTGGGTCCTGCCAACCTGCAGCATGTGCACATCTTTCAGATAATCTTTCAGTTCAAGAACAATATCAAACGTTAAGCATTGTGCTTGTGCAGTGAACTTTGACCCCTTAAAGTCAGCATCTTATCTTGGATAACCTTGTTACTGTGGCAAGCAGGAATTCCCAGGAGCTGGCAAGGTGCATCTCCATGAAATCCAGTATCTTTTCTGGTAGGGTAGGGTACTATCACTTAAACACAGACAACCCTTACTAGAGTTTCAAGCAAAAGTGGTAGTACTTCAGCATGTCAGAAGTGGCTGCAGAACTAAAGAGAATCAGCAAAAGATTTAAATATACACATCAAGTTCTTAGCAAAACTTTCGTTGGTTTCCAAGTTACTTGGACCTTTGTCTCTACTGTGCTTCTGATGCCAGGAAAAAAGTTTGCCCACGAAATAAGACAGTGCAAGCTCCTTAACTAATCAGGCCAAAGAAATGTCTGGAGGACACCAGCTAATTTTGCCACTGAGGTCTTAATAACTCCAACTAAAAATACGAAGCTATAGCATGGACAGTGATAGGGTTAATGGCTGGTTTCCAGACTGTAGGGCTTAGCAAATGCTGCTTTGTACTGAACTTGTCATCCAGCCTTCTAGTCAGGTTTCATTAATAATCTTATGACATATAATATTTTTGCCAGGCATTTTTGTCTGCAAGGGATACAAATCTAGTGGCCTCGGTTTCTCTCAGCGCAGAGAACTGCAGCAGAGAACAACTCCACCAGCCTCATCCCATAGAGGTCTGAATTTCAATCAGAAGATAATTCTGCATGAATCTGGAATGAAAAACATGATTAGTAGATTATTGGCCCTCAGCAGGAGAGTATCTGCTGTTTTCTGCCTGGGTTAGAGTAGCTTATATTGAATTGGCATTATTCAGTTGAATCCCTCCCCTCCCACTGTACTTCATCTCCTATGCAGCCTGCACTGTCCAACTGCTGTGCTGATACCTTTTCCTCTCCTGGAGAGCACCATCGCTGCTGGATAACTGGACAAGATAAAAGGCATTCAGTTTGTACCCTCCCAACTCTTCATGGCAATGCCATGTTCACTTCCAATACAGTGATTAGAAGTCATGCTGGTCAGCACCCATAATCACACTCAGCCCTTTAGATGTTCGGAACACTGTGCAAGTATTAACAAATGAATCCAGAAGAGACAGAGTTGGGAGTTGTAACTCTCAGCAAGGGAGTACTTCTAAGGCACTGCTCTCTGTAAGCAGCTACTGGGCTAGCCCACAATGTCTGGGTGGCTAATCAGGCATATTGGTGGATCCAGAACAGTTAATCACTGGGGACAGCTGCCTGCTTTCCCTTCCACCCTTTTGTTGCCGCAGTAAAGTGGGATTATTTGAGTATTGCTTCCACATGTATAGGGCTGTGAATTTCCAGTGTGGCAAGAATGGCTGTCTTAAAATTGGTAGGCTTTTGTTTGACAGGCAGTGAGTATAAATCTGGTGGGTTCTTTGCATGCAACACTCCCACCCCAAGACCTTTGTTTTCCCACCTTCAGGGATGGGGTTCAGCCAACGGGGCACCAATGCACACACACATGCAACTTATGTGGTGTAACAGGGAGACCAACACTGCAATAGCACCAAGAAGTTCTGCTGTTACGGACACACAGGTCAGGTAAAGCTGGCTGCTCTGCAGGGCTTCGTTTTCTTTTTCTTCAGGCTGCAAACCAGTGACTTCTGTTGTTTCTTCTTGGCTTCTGCTTTACATGGTGCTGTGTTCGTTGGGAAGCCTGGGCTTCTAGGTAAGCGTTAATGGGCTGTTGAGAGCTTTCAAAGCTCTTCTGGCCTGTGAGTTTTTTCACTAGAGTGAGTAAGGCTTTCCTCACCTTGTAAAAGGGAAGTAGCACATTCAGTGGTGAACTTTGCAAATAACAGGGCCAAATGCCAGGGAGCAGCTGTACCTTTAGGTGCTTTTGTCCTTAGCAGACCTAGAGGAGAAAACCATGAAAATCTCACTTATCTGTTTATCTAGCTTGCAGCAGTCTGATGCCTTCTGCCAACTTTACTGATAATGGTCCCTTTGAAGTTGAGTACAAGTGTGAATTTATGGTTTTGTAAAGGCTGGATTCCAGAACAGGTCATAAATTACCTTGTTAGACAAAGGCTTCTGGGGAAACAATATTGCCTTACAATCCCTCACTGTGTCATTATCCTGATGCATTTCTAGCATGGCAAATAATTGACCAGAATGATACGCTGGCTGGTTCTCCAGTCAAGCTTTGAAATTGTTTGTGTAAACTCTTCTAGCAAGAAGAGCAAGTTATGGAGCTATAGTAAATTCTCATCGTCACTATTAAAATGAATCTTGAGTCCAGGTAACTGTTCATAATCTGAAGCCAAAGAAAATTAGGATCTTTCTTTGCTTGAAATAATATTTGTTTAATTTGCTGCTGTTTCTTCTTAAAAAGGAAAATGTTTTGAAGTGCCAAATGCCTATCTCAGGCCTTGTCAGGATGTGAGATTAAACAGCAAAATGATGCAGGAGAATGACTGAATACCTATTTTAGCTATGCAGAAATGGGTCAAATCCTACAAATTACCTGCTTTAGGGAGAGAAGAGGCTCATCTGCTCCACAGTAAGGCTCTAAGCCAGGCTCTAAGTGAGGCGTTGCACAGCAAGAGGTCTGTGTTCAAAGCTAATGGCTATCTTGTTTTACTTGTATACTCTTGTTTTACTGAAATCAAGCAAAAAGTGAGTTTGCATTTGGAGTTGAAAGCTGGTGGGGGTTTTGTCACAAGGAGGAATGTTTAAAATAGTTTATAGTATATATTTGGATGTCATACTGAAGTTGCTTTCCTTGGAAATGTTGATCTTTAGGTAGAGGGAGACAAGAAACCAGAAGCATCATCATGGTGCCCATGGGATTTGTAGTTTAGCTGCCTCACGCGCCTCTCAGCCTGTTAGGCAGCTTTTTCAGGAAGACCTCATTCCCTATGATGGGGAGACATGAACAATCCTGGGCAGGGGAGGGTAATGTGAACTCGAGCTGGCCATACAGTAAGGAAGACTTCAGAAGTTGCCAGGTACACAGTCAGTTTGGAAAGTCCCATTTAGATGTGTAAGTGCATTTTTATCACGTTAAAGAACACCAAACAACAAACTCAACCCCTCACTCTTGGCTTCTTCACTAAAGAATTCCAGCGCTCCAAACCAGACACAGAGACCTCTGTCCTTCTGAGCATCTGAATTTCATACTTCCTGTGTCACTATTCCTCATGGTCTGAGCTTCCCAGGACTGTTGTGGTTCTACATTAAGTTGCTTGCTAAATTTGTTTAGATGCATTTGTCTGTAGCATAGCACAAAGTGATTCCTTCAAGAGAAAATTATAATCCATTGTCTCCTAATTGTAGTATTTTTATTTTAGGTTGCATTTTTTTAGCTTATATTCATCTATCTGTATTTACTTGTAAGTATTTATAATCATATGTCTAAAGAAATGTATTCATTTATGTTCCTGTCTTAGGCCAAAACAGAATTTAGGGCCATGTTGTGATCCAGGTGGGGCTGGGAGCTTGCTTTGTGTTGTGAAGTGCATGTTTCTCTCTCATTACCAAAGAGCTCTTGTTGACACAGGTTTGCTCTGTTTCCTCTCTTTCTGGAGTCCTGGCAGGATTTTCTTGTCACCTGTTACTAAACCAGTGACAAAAAAAAAAAAAGGTTGTAAATTGCATTTATTCCACCCATGGTAAAATACATGCTTAACTTTACTATTCCATGTTTCCTTCCCAATCCTCTTGGCTTGCTTTTACACTGCAAGCTCACTTGAAATGGGACTGCCTAAGCTAGACTGAGAGTTGCTGGACTCTTGTTTCTGGCTGTCATCTCTCTGCCCTGTCAGTAAGTAAGTAAAAAAGAAATGGCTGAGCCTTTTCTGGACAAATTCTCACTGAGGGTTGAAAAGGAACTGCAGTGTGAAAGGGAAAGCAAGCAGGCAAATAATGGAATAGTCACTGGTACAGACATACCAGACATCTGTGAAAGCAGCATGTGTATCTGTTCCAGTAAATTCCTGTTGAACTCTCTCAGTGGATAAATAGGTGGCTGTCCAGAATAAAAAGCTTTTGAGGTTTTTCTAAGGCAATGTGTTGGATTGCTCCTATGTGCCAACATTTTGTGATGCCCCAGAATAAGACATGTTTTGATGTACAACACACAGTAAGAAATTTGGAATAAGAGGTTCGATCAGCTCCCTTTGACAGTTTGGTTTCTGTCCAGTCCATACGGATTTTGACAGATAGTTAGCAGAGCAGATACATGACATTTGAGGAGCAAAGACTCATAACCTGTGAACAGCTAGTTTGTCATAAAAGGTAGAATACACTGTTAACAGAGACTGCAGAAAGTTAGAAGTGTCAAAAGCTCTAGTAATCTGAAGAGAGATCACAGCAAAAGGTTGACTTGTCTCTAAGGCAGGACCTAACAAATAGTTATACAGTTGTACAGTATATGGATGAAGTTGTAACCTTTTTATTTTATCTAAGGGAAGGAATACCATTCAGAAACAGTGTAGGAGACTGCTGTCATTAGAACAACTAGAGCAGGGGAACACAATTGAAATGCAAAGATACCAGTAAAACTCATGTTGAAGTGTTTGTTTCCTTCAGCAAGGGCTCAAAAGAGTCTTAAATGGACCTGTGGAATCATTTGCTATTAGTTTTTTTCTTGAGTGCATTTTCTATATTGCATTTTCTTATATATCTGACACTGTTGAGGGTTTTTGATATATATATATATATATATATTCCATGGTGCACAAAATACAGATCACAAATCAAGTATTTGATCTGTGCTATAATGTAATTCGCAGTTCTGAGTCAACAGGACTTCTGGCTTTAGACTCTCTTTCCAGTGTGAGGTACAAAGGTGGGAACCGTTGCTGAATAACAGCTGAAATCCTACTGCTGTAGTCATCTAGAGGAATCAGCAGTCACTTTTCACACAGCTCTACATGGCTTTCAACATGATGCCTTCTTGTCATGTGAGAATGTTGTGGGTGTACATGGTTTCCTTCTTCATGTTTTCAAAGGCAGGCCTGCATTCACAAAGGTTGTTCTGTGCCTGTCATCAGTCACACAAATGTAGTAGGTCTTGCTTTGTATTGTGTTAGGGGGAAAAATGGTGACTTCTGGAAATAACCTGGATCTTCTCAGATGACCTGAAAAATAAAATGCAGTTGTGCCAAATTGAGACTCAGATTTTGCAAATAGGTGTGCTAATATCATTTTTTTATGCATGTATGTATGTATTATTTTTGTGACTTACTTCCTCGCTACCTTTAAAGGGACAGTCTTGTTTACAGCAGATAAAAAGGAATCTCTTAATCATCAGTTTAGGGGTGTTTTTATCTGCACTGTGATAGCCATTATTTAAAGTTAAACAAATAATGGTTGGTGCTTCTGCTCCATGTACTGCAAGTCCACAAGGCTGATGCACAAGCACAGACAGGGCAATTACAAAAAGAAAAGGAAAGAATAAAACTGAGACTATGTGTCTGACAATGCAAGAGATTGTGCAAGCTCCTTTAATTGGGAAGCAGCATTGTTGATTAGAGCAGGGCAGAATCAGATCTCTGAGCTAATATTCTGCTCAATTAAGTTCAAATCCTGGACAGGCCTTTCTAGGAAATGGCCCCAGTAACTGTGCTGTACCCTGGGGAGCGAGGCAGCCTTAACTGGTGTTCAGAAGGCACTTTAAAGTGTTCATCAGGGGAGCTGTGTAACCCTTCTATATTTTGTTAGTGTCAGTAAGTAGTTAAAGTTTCTACCCTAAAATTATTGTTCTTCAAATTTACTGTGTGCTAATGACAGGCTTAATTTTTTCCTAAGTGCTGCTGCGTTGTTTGAGCTTGCATATCACTGCAGGGATGGATGCAGAAGGTAAAACTGAGGTCAAGTTAAGTGTTATTACTGTTTGACAGTATTTTGCTAGAAAGTTAGGGAACTTCTAGTATGCCATCCAGGTTTTTGTATGATAAATGTTAGTAATAATGGAACTGAACAGCCAAAGCAGTGTAACCTTGTCAATACATGCCAGAAACATATCGTTTGGTTTATTACAGGTATAGGCTTTGATCTTTCTTATGTTTGAAGACTTGATTAGGCCCATCTCGTTAAAGACATAGCACATGAAAGCTGGGAATTGGTTCCTTTAATAGCAAAGCTCTTGAGAAAGAGCTCTTCAAATTAATGAGTAGAAAACACTTCCTAAGGGCTGTGCAAACCTTCCCACACTCAATAGGAAACATGTTTGCAGATGGACCACAGGCCAAGGGGATGGTGTGTAGGCTGGATGCTCAGGCAGGTGAAGGACTTGGGCAGGTGTAGTAGAGTAAACCCCTTAACAACGACACTGAAAAATGTTCTTATACACACTTGTCCCTTAAGTCTCTGTGAGTGTGTATGACTTGAATTCGAAACTTGTCAGTGCTGTGTCATGGTTATGTGGGTTGCAATGGTTATGAAGGATCAATACAGTTCCAAGTGTTCCTCCTCTGTGAGTGTAAGCCACGCAGCAGGAACAGGGTTAGGGTTACAGGTAGGGAACAAGAATCCTCCTGCCTGTGTCCAGGGCATGTGCAAGAGTCTGTTGGTTAATATTGTGCATCAGGCCACGTGAAGATGTGGCCTAATGCTGTTCCTAACTATTCCCTTTATGTAATATCGACTGCATTTTCCGTTTTGGTCCAGGCTTTTCCAGTATTAGGCAGAAATAAATTTATGCATAGAATAAGAAATAATGAGCAGCCTGAAAATGCCATCTCTGTATCAAAAAGGATGGCTTGATTGTCACACCTTTGCATTGTTTGCAAATTGCCTGTTGCTAGGTTACGGGGTCATTCAGAAAACTACATTCTGAATAGAAGTTAATTACCAGCTATTCCTAAATCAGCAATTAAAGCCTCACCTCTACATTTCCTATGATTTACATTCCATAAGTAGGAGCAGAAAGGAAAGTGTTTTATTTATGCTCCCCACCCTGCCAGTAAAGGGGCTAAGATAGTGGTCAACCTTGCCCAAAGCGATTTTTGCAGTACTCTAGGATAAACATTTTCTAGTCAGCTGCTTGTGAAATGCAGTTTTAGAATGGCTCTTTGGAACTAGCCAAGAGCTTCCTTGCCCCATTTGTCCTTAGAGTCAGATTTCCTTTCAGTGGGTGCTGTGGTGG
Organism: Loriculus beryllinus; assembly: GCA_039877255.1. Classification (NCBI taxonomy): domain Eukaryota; kingdom Metazoa; phylum Chordata; class Aves; order Psittaciformes; family Psittacidae; genus Loriculus; species Loriculus beryllinus. The sequence goes on along the minus strand of JBCJKH010040869.1, from coordinate 1,340 downwards.
TGGCAGTCACCATAGAGCTAAATGAAATCTTTAGCCCTGCCGTGATAACTAATAACATATTTTGTTTTTGTGTTACTTCTGTTACTAGTTGTTTCTAAAAACAGACCTTCGATGTCATTGAAACATGCAGGTCAGTTCATGCTTCGTTAAAGCAATCTTACAATGTTGAGCCAAACTCTGCATCCTGCCTGAGCCAGCTCAGGCATTGCTCTGCATTCCCCAGGTAGCTCTGAGACCGTTCAGCTTTAGGCACTGAGGGACTTCCTTAGAATAAAGTGGTAACACTTTGTTATATTATGCTGTGTATTTTCTGTGTATAAATGTATGTCACAATGTATGTTTATATATTTTATTAGTGCAGTAAGTTCTAATTGGAAGGCTTCAAGTCTGATTACTGTGGTTAAGTTATATTCTTATTCCTATGTCAGTTAATCCTGCTCCTTCACTTCTTGGCTTTGTGCAACCACAACTGTAAAGACAAAAGCAAGCGTGTAATTACCCTCAACTTCATGAGGATGCTCTAGATCCTGAGTTGTTAGTGGTTGATAGACACATTACTAGTAGTTATTTTTGGTTTGTTCATGTGCAGTTCTGAAAGAAAACCCAATATTTTAGTTTGCAAATTTGATGAATATTTTTAATTCTTCTAAAATCCAATTGTGAAAAAAATTAAAAGTTTCCATATAAAGGAAAGCCTCCATACTAAAAATAAATCAATAAACAAAACCCCCACAAAACTACCAAACCCACAGCTTTTGTATTAAGAAAATACTGAATTTAAACCCTGAATTTTATTTTAAAATAATTTTTCCTAGGCATTCCTTTTCCCAGGCTTGACATCACTTTATGAAATGCTATTTGGCTACTGAAATAATATTTTTTGCTAATAATTAAGAAAGCATAATCAGTGTTCAGTGAAAACTCTTGCCAAATTCTTCTAGCATGTGTTGTGATATTGTATTTTACACAGAAGCCATTTAAATACATTGCTGTAAGCATAGATAACTATCCATAGATAGATAATCTATATTATACTACAGATATAAAATTCAAAGGCTTAATAACTTCCATACATATCCTGGTGGAAGAGAGCAAGGGAAGCTGAATTCAGAAGAATATGAAATGGCACATAGGTCCTGCACATCACCCTTCTAAAATACACAGAGTTTTTAACACTTGTGTGTAGAACAGATAATCCAGAAGAAGAAACAAGCAATATTAAAATAATCTTCTAATGTGTTCATTATGATACCATTCCATCTGTATCCATCCTACATAATAGGCAGTATATGGCTGCCCAATAAAACCATCTGAACTATCCACTACCAAAAAAAAAAACA
>JBCJKH010040866.1:14015-40432 GCA_039877255.1 Loriculus beryllinus | reverse complement strand
GTTCCCCTTGATAGATGAGCTTAATACTTACCTATTGTCCATATTTACATCATTACATTTAGGAGGTGATAGGATATGAATTCAACTTCCCAGAGGAAGGAACTGTAAAACTCTGTGGTGGTCAGGTAGTATAAAATATGTCCTTCTACATGACTGCACATAGTATTATCCAGTGCATAATTTGCTGGGTATCAAGTCCATTTCACTTGCAAAAGGTCCCTAGTTAATGATGGTATAAGTTCTTTTGGGAGGGATTATACTTACATATATATTTGTACAATATTCAACATAATAGCAAGCTAATGTTGATGGTATCATTTATGCTTTGCTACAATTTATACAATATAGGTAATCAATTAGACTGATTCTTCTGCATGCTGCTAAATGGAACATGAACAGCTCATAATGGGCAGCAGTAAATAGACATTTGTATGTACACAGGTATACTGTGCAGTGAAAGAGTCATGCAGGAGACAAGGTGCTGAACAAAACAGCCCTGCATAAAACCAGACATTCATTTAAAAGAAGAAAAATGTTGCTGAAAGCTGCAAGATTATTAGCATTACTATGCATGAGGAGTAGTGAAAGAAGATGTTACAAGAGGAAGAGGGACATTATTCAAGTGTCTAAGAAGACAGACCGTAAGCAGCAGAAAATGCTTCCAAAGGAATAGCATAGCATTTCAAACATTAAATTATAAGGGGACTGAAGCTTTAAAAGGTATGTTGGAGTTTCTGCATTATTTATTATTTGAGATTGCCTTTCCCCCCAAATGCTTGAGTTTTGTTCCATTCATACAGAACAGAAAAGTCCTTCTCATACTTCTCATCTTCCCCGGGCTTTCTGGATGCTGAGCCAGCTCCAAGTTTTGAGATATGATTTACTCTAAGGAGACATTGATTACCTGCAATACTGCAGTGGGTTAGAGCTGCTTGTTAGGAAGGCTGGGGAAGTGAAAAGGATTTGTCTGCCATTACTCTGGAGCTTGGGAAAGTTGGGCTCAGAATTCATTATTACTTTGTGGTTTTACTGCATCCATGCCTACAAGCTCCAGGTCCTGACAGGGTTTCACAGTGCATGGTGCTGTCCTTTCTCCAACACATAGAAGGTCTTATGGACACCTTTTTTGAAGCCAGTGCATAGCTGCACTGACAGTGCAGTTACTCAGAGTGCAGAGGCTTACACTAGGAAAAAGTTTGCAAAAAATATAGCTTGTATCAGTTGCTGAGCGAAAGAAGCTGTATTGGCAAAAAGGAACCTTTTTTTTCCCCTTTTTGCTCATATTACAGCTGTGTCTACATTAGGGCTTCTGCTGGCATAGCTGAAAAAAACCATCACACTCGTAGCTGACAGGGATATGCTGTCAATGTTTTTAAACGGATGAATCTGAAATATTTCCACACGATGGATCAGTGTTTGTGTGTGTGTGTGCAGTTTGTCCCCAGCTGCCGGTTCAAGGTGAGCAGCAGCCACTACTTGTGCTGAAGACTGTGTTCCTCAGAAGCACAGAGGGGGCAGTGATAGTCCCAGGAAAGGATGAACTTGTCTTTGGTACATCTCCAGCATGATGCACCTTGCTTGTATCTTGCCCTCATCACTTGCTCTGGGCATGAGCGGCCAAGCTTAGGTCGGAAGATAAAGTCAAATTTCTGTAATGTTCCATGTCATGTGTTGAGTTAAACCACATCAAACTGCGATTCTGAAAAGTACAGAATAAGAAAATACTCCACAGCTCCACAGATAAGAGCCAGGTCTGAAGTTCTGGTTGGTTCCCCTGGGTTGCTGAGATGAGGTGTGCAGCTCTGAGTTTATCTGTTATCTCTACTACGTGAAGAACTATTAGCTGTTTTCTGGCCCGGCTATCCTATTTACATCAACAGGGTAATATCCTGTCAGTCACTTCTGTGGGCTTTTATTGAAGCGAGCATTCCTGGAAAGGTCAAAATACTGAGTCATACCTACCTTTAGCAGTCATGTTCATAAACTGCATTTTTTTATTTCTTGACTGAAGTGTATTTTCTGTGCCTTATCAATTGACTGACAAAGCAAGCTCTGCAGCATAACTATTTCCTCACTACAATATTCCATGCAAATGAGTACTGAAACAGCATTGCCTGCTTTGGATTCAGATTAATCTTGCTGAACCTCCTGCAGTAGCAAGCCATCAAGCTCTCTACTTGAAATCACTGTAGGATTTCTACCACTTAAAGAGAGAAGCCAGAATAGCTTCACAATTTAAGGGGAAGAATTTGTCCTCCCACATAGAAAGACTTGATTGATGTGTAAGTATGCTTTGAGAACACTTTTTTCCATACGGATATTAGCCTTACTTTAACATGGAAGGTAAGAGCACTTCAGGCCATGTATTTGCAACCATTATCTCAGTTAATTACCCATCCAAATGGAAACATTCAAAGATAATTCCTGTTTTGTAATTAGAGATATTAATCTTCTTCTTTTCCTGCACAACTCACAGATTACTTTAAACTTTCTTTGTAGGTTTCTGTCACACAATTTAAGAATCTTTCATTTCCATATCAGATTTGGTACTGTGTGGGAAAGTTTCTGTGTACACTGAGTGGGTGCTTTGCAGTTGCCTGAGAGCATGCAGTGATAAATTACCAATGAGTCTTGGTAATTTCAGGTCTATCTACTGTTGATAATGCTGGTAGAATGAGTATTGAAGGAAAAGTTAATCTTTCCATATAAATAAAAACTATCATGGGGAAAGGTGTGGAATTGGCAGTCATGTGTAGATAACTTCTGCTAATTTCCTTTCCAGGTCAGTTATAGTGTTCAACACTTGGTAGTGTCACATGGAATCGGAGATATCTTTACATTCTTAGTCCCCCGTCAAAGGTATCTTTATGTTCTTCTTCCTAAACCAAAGATGTTTTAAACTCTGTTGTTTGATTCCTTTCTGATAAGGCTGGATTCCTGTAGTGCCTCACATTCAGATGCCACCAAATAACAGTCCTTTTTATTGCATTTAAAAGGCCCTATTTAGTGTCAGTATTATTAAGTAAAACACATTGTGAAATGGATATCACTCAATAATGACCTGACTGTCTTTTTGATGTTTTGCTGCTTCTGCTGAAGTGCTCATTTTATACTACATTATTCACTAACTCATATCATCAGTGACTGATTCAACATGACATGATGACAGCCAATACTTTGCTCCCTACCAGCCAGTTCTACCACTCATGAATGCTAATAGCAGAACTGTGAAGTGACTTGCGGAAGAGGGGCTTGGGTACAGCTTCATCGCTGCAGGCATCTCTCAAGTATTCATTTTTATGAGATTGCTTAGGAAGTGATGAATTTCAGATGCAAAAGGATGTTTTAGAGGGCATTGCTACTAAAACGTGCTATGAGATATCTGTGACTCTTTTGATTACTTTCGGTTTGTGTCTAATATCGTGAGTCACTAACTCGAGTGTAGAATTTTCTAATGGCATATTAAAATTAATGAAAAAATACTGGGGGATCAGAAGACAGCCTGAGCACACCAGTAATTCTTCTACTTACAATTTTCATGAAGTAATGGATAACAGGGCATTGAAGGAGTTAGTGCCAATGAGACAGTAAAATTCTCTTTCAAGGCATAAATGATTTAATTTATTGGACCCTTCCTGTAATTTGCTTTTTTTTTTTTTTAAAAAAAAAAAAAAAAGAGAGAGAAAAGGAAAAATTAACCAATGGAGAATTATGAGTTCCTCTCAGGCTGATCTGACTTTTCCTTCCATGAGTCTGTTTTGTGCATTTGGAAATACAAAATACCACAGTGTGGCATATGTTAGTATGAGGAATCAGGAGCCACATTTCCCCATAGGGGCTGTCCCACTTGAATTTCGGCCACTTTCAGAGGACTTTGGAGAATTGCAATGTAAATAATGCACTGAAGAATTGCGAGGGATTTTTTTGTTTGTTCGTTTTGTTTCTCAGAATAAAGAATTAATTAAAAGAGGCTAAGACTGAATTCAGCCTCAAAGCCATACATGCCTTCTATGATCTAACAAATATTCAGATGCCTGGACCTAAAAAACCCTGTCATCTGTAACAGAGATCTTTGGTGTCTCCCAGGAAAGTTATGTTGCCATGTGGTATTTAGGTTCAGAACAAAGATCGTGAATAAAAGTAGCCAGCATTTATACATTTAAAATCAAAGTTTAATGGTCTGTAAATGAAATGGGAGGGAATGAGGGACAATTTGAGGCTAGCACATTGTTTTTCTTTGTGCTTTCTCCTTTGCCTCACTCAGTTTACAACAAAATTTAGCCACCAACTCCCACCACTGTTTTTCTTGGAGAACAGGGTAGGATGAAGAAACACAGCGATTAAATATAAAAGACACCCATGCATTGCAATAGGAGCTGAATTCCCTGTATTTTGGTAACAGGAACTATAGGAAACAATAAAAGGAGGTGACTCAGATCCACCTAATCTTTAAAATCTGAAGCCATTCTCAATTCCTACCATCTCTGATCTCTTACCCACCTCTGCCCCACATACAAAAATAGACTTTGTTATTCAAACAGGAATTTTTGTTAAGCTCTTTTAGTTCCAGTTGGTAATGCTGCTGCCATGACACTCACATCATTTAAAGTTTGTTATGCTTCCATGTGTTTAACACATGGCTAGCAGCTCTTCCAACAGTCAGGATCCATGTAATCACAGCAAAGCAGTTAACATCATAAATAAAGCAAACATGAACTGATACTACACGCTTCCTTCTCACGGTGAATTAGGATGATGAATGTGAGTTCAATGCCATTTTTCACCTAACAACAAAAAGCTTGAGTTGGTAGACCTGGACCATGCAGGTACTTGGAAAATAATTTGTTTGCTGGTTTCATTGTCTCATATCTGGCAATCCTGTGCCAGTCAGCCATATTTGTGATCATGGGGCCCTTCATGATGGCAATTTCACTTTCTTCTTTTACATTTCCTTTTAGGTTTTTTTTAGTTTGCATGTATATAGGTCGTTGTCAGAAGAGCACCGTAAGGGAGCTTGTTGTCTTTGCTCATGGCTGGAATCTCATTTGCTCTAGGCACCACAAAAAGGCAGATCTTTTAAGGAACACAGCCATGCTTTATCTAAAAAGATGTATTATTTGATGTAATTCTTGAACATGATACTTATTTAAGAGTATTTATGGTAACTGCATGACTCCAGAGAAAGCTGAATTTTTAAGTGTATGCATATGTATACATGTGGCAATGGATGCGATATATTCTGTTTCGTTTTGTGGCTGCTGTTGTTTCTTTAAGGCATATCAGATTGCCATCCTATTTCTATCAGTCATGATGGAAATATAATTCAGTTTAATTGTCAAATCCTCTATCCTGAAACTTTGGATTCAGATGTCTCAGCATTGGAGATAATGTCCTTTGATTCTCTGATTGCCTTGATAGCTTCTGACTTGGATTGAGAGGTGCCTTAAGTATTACCTATAGTGCATGTAGCTATTAAGGCAGTAGCCAGACTCATCTGCTCTATGGGTCACATGAAACTGCACTTTCCCTATATGTTTTAAATTTTTATGTGATCATAGTAGCATCTTCTGAATCTGCCTATGTATTTTCCCATTCTTCTTCCATACATCTGTGTCTGACTTTGGCTGAAAAGTTATCTTTAAACTCTTTGTCCTAATGATCCAGACATTCCAGACTTGCATGTAAAAATGACATACTTGCATAAAAAGTCCCAAGGCATGAGTTACAGCATTAGAAATGAAGTAAGAGTTGTTTTAGTGAGTTTACCAGCAATAAGGCTAGAATATTCCAAGTTTGTTTTGGGTTGGTGTTACGGGCTTTTCCCAACAAATTTAAATATTAAAAAAATAGGTTTTGTACAGCATGAAAATGAAAACAAAGCCTTTTCATCACTTTCATGCAGCAACTGGTTAGAGGCCTGATTTGAAGATATGGACTCAAGTTTGTCTTCATCATCAAAAAAATAGTCTTCTTCATCCCCAACTCCTGACATTTGGAAACAAAGGGGCTTGAGTGTTACTTTGTCCACAATGAAGCCAAAAACTCGACTTGGTAGCTGTCTTTCTGCCTGTGTTCTTTCTCCATTTAAGAAATGAAGATACACTTCATCATAGATTATAAAATAAGCTTCAGATCAGCTTTACTTACAGCTCTGTAAATGACTGTTGGGACTCTGATGTCAGATTCACAGAACTAGTTCCAAGTTTTTTTTGTTTGCTCATAAGTTGCTAAATAGATTAGTTTCGTTAGGTGAATGCAAATGTGCCAATAAAAAGAAGCACATTGCCATTTCCCCTCCTAAATAATTCACTAAGCATTTTTATATTACTTTCTTCTGTGGGCTGACAACTTTATATTCTTTACTACCAAATTTATTATAAGCCTGTATTATCTTTTAAAAAGTGTATATGTGTGTGTACGTATATAAGCATGCACCTCCACAGTAAGTTTTGTGTCACAAAACAAATCCTATGAACTGCTCAGTTGCATAGTATTTTTTTATTTAAACTAGGGTCATAAATATTTCTTTACCAGACAAAACCAATTTTGCATGGCAATACACTTTATTTTGCATAGGTTCATTCAAGCATATTGTGTCTCAAATACGTTAGAGGTAATTAACACACTTGCAGACTTTAAAATAATCTAAAGGTTTTAATTTAGTGAAAATTCTAAACACAATAGCAATATACATGCTCCTTAATTCACATGCAGCATAAATGTAAGAGCGTGATTGCACCTGTAAGAGCTGAGCAGCCATTTACATTCTTATAAATACTGGTTTAGTAGAGTGAGCTCTTAATAAGGGTTATTAATAACTTAATAAATTGGTATCTCTGGTTAGTGATTCTGGAAGACCAGTACTGGTCATCACTGCAATGATTCTCTATAAAAATTCTCTCTATATATGTTTGGACTGTTGTAGAAGCAGTAGAAGGAACAACTTTGGTGGGTTCTTTTTTTTTGGTTTTTTTTGTTTTTTTTTTTTAAATTAATATGGCACCAGCAATTCCAGTACGGAATGGCAGCTCTATTATGGAGCTGAAATGATAAAAATTCATCTAATTATCATGGTGTAATAGCTATATTTTATTAAAACTTCACAATAGTGTTGTTGAGTTTTCCTGGTGAAACACTCAAGGCTGCCTGATGGACTGAGCAGATGGCTGCTCACCACTACTCATTTGATTTCTTCAGCAGGCAGTTCCCGTAAGACGCATCATTGTGTTGTACAGTGTGAGTTTTAAAGACAAAACCGTCTCTAAATTGTGAAATTTTTCCTTTGCCTGCTCTGTGCAGAGCTGTCATAGACAGAAGGGCAGCTCTTCAGGCCCTGCCAGGATCGCAGCAGCCACCAGGATCCCTGTTGAGGTCAGTTTGCTGTGCTGGATTATCACATCCCCATCCAGGGCGTATAGTGACCTGAAGTGCTTTCAGAAATCAGACATGGGATTTCTGATACAATTAAGCAAGCAATACTTCTTTGTCCCTCCCTTGTTAAGCCTGCTGTTCACCATACACACATTTTATTGTGTACTGATCCTGAGAGTTTAAAAGACAAAATGCCTTCATGATTGCTGTGTTTTTGTGATTAAAATTGATTTTACTGGAGCTAATAAGGACAGAATATAGCTCAGATTACTTTAAAAGTATTGGTAAGACAGCTGAGTGTCTGAAGAAACACCATTTTCTTAGGAATGGAAGTCAAGCCTCTGCCCAACTGGAAGCCTTGTGGCAGCATCCAGGGACTGTCTGAGGGACTAGGTGGAAGGAGTGACCATTTTATGGATTCTGGGCCACTGGGCATCAGTGGCTTCTAATTTCAGATTCATGCCATGATATATAGGGATTTTGCTGGCTTTGGAGACAACCTGTGCAACTCTGTAACTCTCAGTACCTGTGTGAAGACTAAGAAGGAGTGCAAATAAAAAGAGTAAGCTTAAAAAGCTGAAAGTACAAGTTCTCTCGTGTGAACAGCTGGATTACTCCCATCCCATTCTAGGCACTGAAAGCAGAAGGAGCTCTATGTCTGACATAAACTCTGCAATTTTCTGTCATGTGTGAGTACAAACCCCACTGCATTATATACTATTTAGTTTTCTTTCCCAGAACTTCTTTAAAGAGGAAATATGATGAAAGACATGATAGTTCAGCCTAGAATGTTACGGAGTTTTGCAATCTACCCATAAATGACGTGAGAGGACCAATTCTCTGCATACCTAATCTATTACAAATTACTAAATGCTGGGATAGAAAAAGCAGATGCCATACAGAGTCATATTTGTGCCATCCTGTTAACTTTAATCTTATGTAGTTAGGAGGTTGAGTTTCTGTTAGTTTCTCATCTGTTTTTTTCTAAGGAGTCATCATCATTTTACTGTGTCTGTCTGTAGGACGGGGAAGGAAACTACATTTTTTTCCCGTAGATTTGAAGATCAGAGCTGTAAGCGAATACTGTTTTCCGTAAGTTCAGTGCCTTATGCACATGGCTTCAACTATTTCATATGCACCCTGAAAATAACAAAATTTTAGGTCACTTCATATTCTCGTCTTTCAGAAAGGGAGAACTCAGTTTTCTGGAATATAAAAGTTCTTCAAACTCCAAGGGGCAAAAAAGCAATTTAAGCTTCCCAGAGCAACCTCACAAGCAGGGATAGCTACCAGTGATTAGAGTGTATTTTTTTCAGAAGATCAACTGTAATGACCTTCATATCCTGGATTTTGGTTCAGAAGACGTTTGTGTTAATAAGGTTGTGTCAACAAGTGTCTCCATCTTCACTTATGATATCCTAGGGACACATAATTTAAGAACGCTATAGTGCACAAATGCTGCTGTTACTATGACAAAGAACTGCGGGGGAGATCAATTTCCACACAACACTACCATTGATAAGGAAGAAAGATGTGCAAGTGTTCAGGAAAGTTGTGGACATGGAACAATTAAAACTAACAGAAAAATATTCCAGTGGGTAGATTCAAAAAGCTGTTCTTTAATTTTTAAATTAAAGCAGCAATAACAGAGAGAAATGAGCCTCCGAAATATTTTGGAAAATGTCACTTTGCAAACCATGTAGATTGCTTAAATGTTTATTAAAATGGACCAAAAGCCAAAATTCTCTGGGTAAAATAAATACTTTGTCTTTGCTAAGTAACAATATTTGTGACCAAAACATAAAACTATAATTTTCATGTGTCAAACATCGTAACATTTAAGATTAAATGTTGGAGTCAGACTGGGCATTTTTTTACATCTTCCTATTTACAAGCTGCTCATTAAGACCATTTACCTCACGTTAGCTATTAAAATGACTAACATTTTTAAAGTTTGCTCCATGACTAAAATAAAAACAACAGAAATGTCCTTTTACCGTAAATTAACAAAAAGCAGAACCATATTTTTGTTATCTAGGAGAACATACTGTTATAAATACAGCTGTTTTTCATCTACAATTACATAAATAATAAACATGCTGCCATTCACAAGGATTTTAATAGATGATTATATATAAGCAATATTATGATCTAGCAGAGGATGGCATGAGTTTTCATCATTCATTTTTATTGTACTTATTCAGGACCCTTGTCTTCATCTGAAAATTGTGGAACAGACTTCTTTGCTACAACATTATCCAGTCGCTGTCCTTGCAGATATGGGTTCACACTCTGAAAAAGTTTAAAATTATTTATACTTATTAGAAACAGGGAAACATACAAAAGGTAACTAGGATTCATGGATCTATTTATGTATTTCTTATCTGTCAAAAACTTGCACACTGAAGAAAAACAAAAAAAAAATTACTCTCAGGGAGTAAATGTGAAAGTCAATCAATGATTTGTTTTCTAGCATTTTTTGTGTGCAAGAATTTAATCCTATCCACTAAAAAGGATACAAGTGAAGGAAAACAATTGAGAATAAAGGACAGTTTGAATTAAACACTGTCTTTTTGCTCCACTTCTATTTTCCTCAGCTCAGCAGAGAAGTAGCAGCAACAGACCTCACTCCCTAATTCTTGAGGCAGGATGGAACTTGCTTGAAGAGTACAAGTAAGCTTTAGCTTTTTAGGCTCTGATGAATCTTATGCTGAGAGACAAGTTAGATACCATGATACCATTTCTGACCAAAGTCTCTTCTTTAGCTCATCTCTTCTCCAGGAAACCCCTCCTTGCTTCCCATCTTGATACTGAGATAAAAAAGTGCTGGCACAGAAGCAGAGCCAAGCAAGGTTTTGGCATAGGAAATAGCTCTCATACCACTGCCAGAGCAAGGGAATGCTGGAAAGAATATCCCTGGAGAGGGTTTAACTTCACTTTGCACCATGCAAGCAGCACAACGTGAAACTGAAGATGAACAGATCCTGTCTCAAAACTGTTTGGAGATCATAGTAATGTAGAATGTCTATGCTTGAATTTTATCTGTAGCAATGAAACAAAATGCATTTACTGTAATTGCAAGTATCAAGCAGTTTAGTGGAGCTTCAGAATTAACTTAAATATTATTTACATCCACTTTCTGGCCTGTTACAGTGTCAGTGTAAACAAAATTCAAGTATATACTTTCACAGATATAGACAAAAATTCCAGTGTGCTGGGTTTTGATGCCAATAAAAATTGTTTGCTTAAGGACAAACTTTGGAGGAATACAAATTTTCCTGATTCTTGTCAGGCTGGCTGTATCACAAATATTACTTAGGATATTTCTGTGCTTCTTTCCCCAAAATATAGGAATTCAAAACTATGGAAAACAAAAGAAAAAAACCTCCAACTTTTAAAAGAGGCATGAAATATTTATTTTCAAATATCCTAAGTATTTGTCAAATCTCTGGAAAAGATTTTGGGTTTGTCTTGTCTTCAAGCTTAAGACCTTGGGTTTCTCCAGATTTGTAAACACTATCATTAATATCTAATCATAGTACAGAGCAGCCTTTCTGCTTGCTTCTGTTTTTTGAGTGCTTTGCTTGCTGCAAGTAAAAACATAAAAATATTAAGAACGAGAAATGAATGTGGAAAAATCTCTGAAAACAAAACACTAATTTAATGCATTAAATTGTTAAAAATAAGACACATGTAAATGATTTGTTTGTGTTTGTTTAAAGAAGTTCTGTTTCATGTTAATTTAGTGAAATTTGTCTGTTGCATAAACTTCTAGGAATTATTTGAAGATTCTTAGGAAGATGAATTGGTCTTTTTTTTTTGGAATGGTACTTGCTACTTTTTGAACTAAAGTAGAAGAGAATGAGAATGAGAATAGAGAAAAATTTGAATTCTCAACTGACAAAAGAAAACACATAATAAAATGCAAAATTTTTGGTTGATTTCACTAAAAAATGTTTAATCCTATACAGCTGTGCTGAATTCAAAGTAGCATGATTCTCAAGTACCTGCGTGCTCAGCTCCGAGCCCACGGCAGTGTGACTCAGTGATTACAGAAGCACTCCTGTCAAGTCTGGAATAACAGATTCTGGACAGGACTATGCTCATGCATAGATATTTTTAAAAGGGGAAAACTGCTAGTTAAATTAGTGGTCCCCATAGGCTTGCTTGTTGGGCACTGCAAATGCTGCCAAAAAATTAAAGAAGACAGTAGCAAACAGTAATACATACCTTTGCTATATATGCTGGTCATTTGTGTACATGTATGTTAGTATATGTGTTTATACACACACAGAATATATGTAGTTTTGTAGACACCAGTAGTGCCTCTGTGACTACTCTTTATCTATAGCATCATATAAATACAATACAGTTTCTTTGTACACATTTGCACAGGACTTGCTTTAAGCTAAAACACGGACATTCTGACCCTAAAGACCAATCTGTTGCAGGAAGCTATCCTCCCTAACCTCTCTGTCTGTGCAGAAGCGCATGGAGGAGTGACAGAGACTGCAGAAGGCAGAAGGGGAACCCAGCGATCTTCTTGGTTTCTGGAAAAATACACTCGGATGCTGACAGCTCTCAGTTACCCTTCTGCTGACAAAGTAAAAATTCTGCATTGTTCATTAAAGCATTAGCAACTGTTACAGTATTACTCTCAAAACAATACAATATTTTAAATTATAATGAATTTAGCATTGACATGCCTGTGCTAAAATAAATCTGCTGCTGCTCTAATCCTACTCTAACATGCTGTTCTAGCTATTAATAAATAATCCAAATAACTATTTCCAGAGTAAATTCTACTCACTTTAGAGCGAAAATCAGGTACCTACTTTTTCCTTTTCTGCTAACAAAACTGAAAATCAAATGTTAGTGGGAATCAGATAATAAGCTGAAGATAGATCATTAATTTACAGCTGAACGGTGTTTATTGCCAGTGGTATGTGAATTGGTAAGAAATGAACTCATCTCTCGTTCTAGCAAAGACTTTAGGTTTGAGAGTTAAATAAATAAATGTTTCAGTTATTTTAAACCAAATTTCCTTCATTTACAATATAAACTGTGCTGTCATATTTTGAAAGGCTACTTTCTGGCAGAGAGCTAGGCTTTCTCTTCTTGTAAAAAAATAGATATATATACCAGCAACACGAGCTTGAGAGTGATTTTTGATAAAAGGAAGCTTGACACTACTAAAAAGAGAGGTGATAGTGAGGTGAACTGCACAGAGCTTCTCTGTGATACATGGATTGCCTTCTGTTTTCAGGGGCTGAGAGATGAGAATGCATTCGTCTTTGTCTTTCAAGCAAGTGGGACACAAAGTAGGAGCTTAATCTGAGGTAAATCTAAGTACGTAAGTGAATCAAATTACATCAGCTATTTAGCCAGTCCTAATGTCATTTATACCCAAAACCATATTCACATGCATGAGTAGTGATAATTAATTTTACCAATATTTTAGTAGGAAACTTAAATTATGTTTTGAAGACATTTAAATAATTTTAAATGGTTTTACGCAAATAGTATCGATTTTAAAACACAGCTAATATAAGTTCTTTTAAATTAATGCTCTGCATTGAAGTGCATCTTCTGAAAGCAACAGGCTATTTAGAGAAATATATCTTGTACTCAGCAGACAGTCCTGAAGCTTGCTGTAGTAGTTTATCACAGATTCCCTGACTTTACACATTATCGAATGTATAATGCAGAAGCATTAGACTAACTTTTCATTTCAACAGTATGATATTAATTCTTATTAGCTCTCTAGATGATACAGGGGCTGTAAAGTATTTTGATAGTTACCCTCTTTCTTCTTTTTGGACCACCATTAATCTTCTCAAAGAGTAAGTTCTTGCTCTGGAAGGAGAAGAAATGCAGCCATCAAATTCATTACACCTTTCTTTAAAAATATATAACTTTTGCTGTTAAATATTACCAAGTTTAGAGGGGTCTGTAATTTTATAGAAAAGATATACCACAAATAAATATTTAGATATTCCTGGCAACGTTCTGCAGTTCTTCAGAAGCTGTCGCAGTCTTATTGACAATTAAAAAGCCAGTAATTTTCTACTATGTTGCACTGTATTATCATCTGCGTTCAGGCAGTAAGTGCTTCAAGTACATGATGGTATAGCAATATTAACTGGATGCTCCCCATCATGTGATACACGGTATGATAAATTAAAAAAAAAAAAAAAGAGACAGAAAGAAAAAAAAGAAAAATAAGAGTGGGAGGGATAGGAAGCAGGAATCCTGCCTCTGATACATCTTTTTATACACTTGAGGTGACACAAGAACAGAAGCAAAAATATTTGCTTTACAAGGGATTTTATAATTCCTTTTAAAAACAGCAATTGGCGTCATTCCTACTGTTTTGTTGTCTTAGCTTATTCCATTCCAGATATCAACACTTTCCAGTGCAAAGTTCTGGTGAAGGGAGTTCAGAGCCAACTCTTCCTTTGTTTAAGTAGTGCCCTCAATAAAGTCTCTAAAAACCATTTGGTCTATAACATTTTTAATGGCAAACCTTTTGAAAACTGCCAAAAACATCTTGGCAGAAGAGAAAGTTATGATGATGAGAAAAGAAGAAAAAAAAACACAAAAAAACCCCTCTGACCATAGTTTACATAAGTGCATCCACATATTGTTGTATTTCATACAAGCAGTGAATTCTAATAAAGTCTGGAATAACACACATGCTCAACACATTTTGTTTCAATTGTATATTATGAAGAAAAACAAAACTAAACCCTAACCTGAAAATGGAAGAAGAGAAGAATTACATGTATAAAAGCAGAACACTGTATAAACAAGGCCATTAATTCTGCTATAAACAACTGACCTAACATTGATTATATAAATAGAAAGTGTAATTCTAGCGCGAGACAAATTCACCAAACACTTCTATCCTCTCTGCAGCCCTGATATGAGAAAAAACAAACATTTTCAAGTGTTACAATGAAATCTGCCAAAATTGTCTATTTTGTACTTCTTATGTTCATTAAACCCCAAATTCACAAGGCCTATCTCTTGCCCGACCTCAATTATTTTGTCTGAGTTGTTCCAAAAAAGAACAGAGATGAAGTTGGCCAAGGGAGACATTCTTGACTAGTCATTTATGCAAACTGACTTCGGGAAAACTCCAATTTAACATTTTAAAGAAACCTTCAGATGTGTAAATTATTCTATTTATAAAACAAAGCACTGCTGAAGCCTCTCTCTGTAAACTATTTGACCTTATACTTTTCACAGAGGAATAGCATTTCTGAAACAGAAAGAATTTCATGACTACTGCAGCTAAGATTTCTGTCACTCAGGAAAATTCCTTACAATTGAACTGTTCCTGCTCAGAAAGACTGTATTTTGTTTAGTCTCTTTGGGAATGTTTGAAGACTGTAACTACTACTTAAGCGTTATGTGGAGTGCAAAGCAAATGAGGTTATGAAGCATGAGCTAAGAGTATTCTTGTTATGGTAATAGCAATCCTGAAAATATGTTCCACTGCGTAAGGGCTCACGCTCATCAGGCACCAAAATTTGCCCATGAAGTGCTCACCATTCTCATCCATCACTTACGAATTGTTAGGAATGAGGGCAGAATTTCTCCAGTTAAAGATACGCCTCATATGGAGATGTGCTGCATGTGAATTGATGCTTTCCCTTCACTCTGGAGCTTCCTTTGCAACCTGCATTAGGATACTACAGGTTGGGATTTAGGTGGGAAAAACCCAGAAATTAAAATGCTTACAACTAATCAACTAACGTCAGGGAGAGTTACCCTTAGATCTTTCAGACTTTAAAGCTTTAAATCACTGATAATTGTCAGCTATGTAATCTGGACCTGCACAATTATTAAGCAAAACTGAAAAAGAAAACTGCTTTAGCAAGCTTGCATCCTTTCAGAAGGGCTTTTTTTCTGCCAATTTAGTCTTATTCAGTATATCAAGCATGACAATTTTTATTACACCAAGCATAATACATTGAATTAAACAAGTTGGACTGTCTGAAGACCTACCATAACCTGTCCTAATAATCACCCGACATCCAGATATTTAGTAAAGAGGAATTAGTGTAACTGAAGTTGGACTAAAATTAAATCTGAGTAACCAGTTTCATGTTTCTATTAAAATTAGGAATCCAAAGATGATAACTTCTTTAACAAGAAGTTCAATATTGTCAAATATTTTTATCCCTGTTTCCCATTTGCCTTTCTTTGCAGTGTCTTGTATCCCTCCATGTAGCTGATAAGCAAAACTGGCATTATTTTTACCCTTAAAATGAAATGTTAGCCATTGTTTCAGTAAAAAGAGATGCTACTGAAAAACACAGTTGCTTTTAATTTTCCATTTGTACTGATACTGGTGTCAGAAACCACAGCTGAATTGCCCTCCTCTTTTTAACCCCTACATGTAGTAGTAGTTAACACTTTGGGTTTCGATAAATAACTTACATATAAGTGGGGTTTAGATTTGTACTGTAAATTGTATATTGTATGCTATCTTGTTGCAAGTCTTTCTGGGTGCCAACAGCACTTTTTCAGACTATCTAAAGAGCCAAATCATAAGATGCAGAAAAGGCAGACTCAAATGGAAAGTACTAGTCTCCTGCAAGGAAAAGTCTGAACTGAACGGGAAAAAAAAAAGAAACCAACCAACAAACAACATAAATCTTAAAAACTATAGTTACACAATAGGGTATAAACTTCCAGAAGTTCCTTATCTTACTAATCCCACTATCCCCTCTAGGTTTTCCATGTATGAGGAGAAAAAAGAAAATAAAGAGTCTTTGGGCTAGGGGAGAGTATGAGCTAATTATCTCACCATATAAATAACTTGTTCCCAGGACTTCCAACAGGGCAGCAAATTGATACTTGGATAGTTGTCCAAAAGACATGAAAATTCTTCCTCTTCCTTCCCTTTCCTAACCCAGTATACATTTGTTATGATCCATATATTGTATCATCCTATGTATTAGTAGCAGCTACAAGTAATATTTCAAATCTACATACTTTCCTGTATGAGACAGCTTCTAGACTTGTTTTACCCTTATGTGTCTACTGTTCATAGGGTACTGCAGAGGTCCCACAGCTTTGCAAGCATGAGAGTCTGTCACCAAAACAAATCAACCAACCTGTTTCTTTGCTATTATTCATGAACAAGCAGGTCTTTTAGTTGTTTGGTTTGTTTTTTTTTTTTTTTTCCCTGACTTGCTAATGTAATCTGGGTTTTACTGTGGTTACACTACGGAATGCGTGCTGGCTCCTTGAAAGGACAAGTCAGAGGGAGCTGTAACACTGCCTCAACCACCCTGTGGCAGGAAAAGGCAGGGGAGAAGCTCCCCCAAGAGCTCTGAGCACATGCCAGCTCACACGGGTCCAGGAGACACTCTGGCTCCAAGGGCCTCAGACGGTGGTGACAGCCTAGCGCATTCACAGCACGCAGGAGTTCATGGAAATGCAGTCTGTAAATACACAGCCGTTACAGCCCCTGGGGCGTTTGGTCCTAGGCTCTGTCACAGGAGAAGCAGGAACGGGCTGCTAGTGGACAGAGGGGATTCTGGTGGCTGGGGGCAGTGGGAGGATGAGGATGCACACAGTCACCACTGAGCAGCCCGCAGCTGGCTCTGTTGGTCATTTACAACCTAACCCAGATGACAGTAAGTGACCTAAAAGATCTGATCTACTTTATCTCTCATTTATAAAGCCTAAAATAGCTAATTTTTAGAGTGCTTTTCTGCTCTTATTTTTCTAGAGAGATAAAAATAACAAAACCAGCCATAAAACCAGATACGGTTGTATTTATCTTTTTAATGTGTAATAATATACAATGAGGAGGCAATTGGGGCAGTTCTCCTGGATCTCAGCAGAACATTTGCTCATGCACGTTACCAGCTGTTTCATCTCTAATTAAAAAGACCTGGAGCTGGCTATGCTGCAGCTAGATATGATTACTGTTTAGTACCTAACGGTCTGTTTTAATCCATGCAGGAGTTTTTTCCCCTGGATTAGTAGTGATGGATGGAGAAATGAAAAAGGCCAGTATTCACTAATGATCACCTACAATTTGTTAAGCTTATACATTGCTGATGAAAATGCCGTATGTATGCTCAATTCTGAAACATTGCTATAGGCCAAAGATTTACAGAGGTGCTTTTATAGTCCTCAAAATGGTATTAGGAAAGTAAATTACTTATGAATAATAAGAAAAATAACAGCATTGTCTGGCATAAATAAGAAAATTCACCATCTGGTGTTTTTAAAATAAAAACCTTTGATGGTTAATTACTTAGAATGGAACAAGAGTTTCCAAAATTTGGATATTTGGCATGATTCTCTCTAGAAATTTAGCACTCCATAAGTAATTAAGACTATAAATCTTCACTGGTTTGATTATGTACGATGAGTCACTGTCTCACAACTACAGCAGGAGCAGAGGCTGCAAGCATGTCCATTTGTGTTTATCGATACATGCTTACGGAGCACTGGTTTAGGGCAATCTTCAGTTGTTAAAGTGTTATAACAATATAAAATGAGATTCTGTCATTTGCTGTAGAAGCATAAATTATGACCATTGTTACTGTTTTTCTGGAGCCTGAAGATGGATTTGGGATTGGACATTTGACTGATGTAATCTAAGATTAAGCAGCAGAGCTCACTTTGGAGCCTTCACTCTCCAGAAATAGTCTAGCTGCAGTGTTTAAGGTCCCTGTATGCTCAGAGTAAGATTTTTGACTTCAGTGCAGCTTGCTGTCTTTATTATATGCAATGTGCAATGATAGGCTTTTAATGTAATATAGTGCACAACCTGAATAGAGGAAGAAGCAGCATCAGTCCTCCAAAATCCTTAAGCCAGGGAGCTTCCTCACACTAATTTGCTCGAACCAAGACTTTTTAAGGTGTTCATGCACTGCTGCACTCCATTTCTTTATTTATTTTTAGTTATCTAAGTAGCTGAACAGTGAACAGTCACTGAACCTGGATAATCTTTCAAATTAGGAACCTGCTATGTTTTGAAGCTTTGCACTAAAATCTGGACTGATTTCAATTATGTTTACTGTAGTTTGAAATGTGGTTTGCTGCATGTATCAAGCTCATACACAGTTGTTGTGTTTTGGGACAGGTAAAGAGAAAAGGATTTCTAATTTCTATTTTTATGGACTTTTCACCAATCAGTCACAGCCATTATTCCTATATTTTTAAGGGCAAGTCCACCTTTTTAAGAAGTTTCCCTTAATTTTTCCAGCAATAAGCACAATATTCTCCTTGTGGTTTCATAGTATCCCATGCAGCAGACAATACCCAGTTTCACACACAACAAAAATAATCACACAGCATGTACTTACCCACTTGCCCATGTTTGGATAGTCATGCTCTGGATCAAAAAGGTGTTGGTGCAGCTGGTATTCTCTGCTGAACTCTGCTGTGTCTGGGGTGTTTTCTAGACACCCATCATCAACTGCAAAAGTATGTTAGAAAGCACTATGTAGCACATTAATCAACAAACTTCTTTAATGCAACTATGCAATTAAAATAAAAAACAAGCCAAAAAACCTGGATGACTAGAAAACATCAGATTATTTTTTTAAAAAAAGGCCTTTGTCAGGATATATTTAATTAAAAAGAAAAAACACCACCACAGAAAACCCACAAAACCACAACTTAATGAGACTTTGAAACTTAAATTTATTTTCCAAGCTCTCCTACTCTTCTTTAAATTTGAAATTTAAAAAAAAAATTCATTTTAAATTACTGATTGAGCTGGATTTTACACAGAACTGCATGTTATTCTGATTCAGAAAGGATCGGATTCTCTTTTCATTTTTAAATGCCCAAAGGAAGCTTTAGAAATTGTTTAGGCAATACTTTTGAAGCTCATGGTAAAACAATGCTGTGAGCAAAGACAGAAGTTCCTTCACTGAGTAGTTCTTCATGAATTCCATTTCTGGTTTGCTACTTTGTTCAAAATGGCTGAAAATCATTTATGCATCATAAGAGCTCATAAAAACGCAATGTGGCAGAAGTTTTCTGCTGAAGACACTTCTGCAGATTGGTAAGTATTTGATGGGTCCAGAAACCTCCTTTAATCACAGCGGATGGTCTTGCAGGCAGTGTCACTTCAAGGACAATACCCTTTAAAAATTTTTTTACCAAAACAAAGTCATCTTTAGATTAAATGAAGATTCAGTGACTTGAGGGCAAAGTAGCTTTTTGGATACAGCCTGCTCATGGAGCTCCCTCTGCTTTGTCAACATGGGGAGCTTGCAGTCCTAGCTCTTCTCAGACATACCTAAGGAGATCCTACCATGGGGCATGACACTGGGCATCCAACAGCTGTATCTGCCAGAACACAGGCACTCTGGAGGGGACACCTGTGAACTTTCCTTTCTGTACTTGTGTGATCATCATGTAAAAAGATCTGCAGATGGATTACCTTTTTCCCTTAGATGTGGGAAACAGTAAACACTTGACTTAAAAATTAGTTGATTTAACAACCTGAGGAGGTGCAAGTGCAAGAGGTCCTGCTTTCTCTCTTTTCTCCTTAAAACAGGGGGAAAAAAAGTTCCCAATAGGAAACAGGGGAAAACTAACCACAGTGGTTAAACAACTCAGAAACCATTAAACTTGGTCACAAGCACTTAAAAAATATTTCAGTCTCAGCAAGGACAAGGTCATTGCAAGAGGGAAGCAGGTGACAACAGAAACGTGGTAGACTTTCTCAGAGCATCTGTGCCTTTTTGGTAGAAAACACAAAGGGCAGCTGGACATATGTGTGTCTTCTGTGACTGCTAATTCAAAAGTCTTCAAGCTCAAGTGCTCCAGGCTTATGTATTCCTGCTGTGGAATGTGCATGTGTAGACAGTGACTGGAAAAATTGTTTTCCATTAAGCAAATCCACAGACCTGATTGAGGAAGGCCTCTGGTAATTTGTATGCATAATACAGTCACCACTTGAATTTCCATTTAAGGCTCTGAAAAACATTTTACTCTAATCCTACTAGATACTATCTTCACTCCCAGAGTACCTACGACAGAGCCATTTATCCTAGCAGGCAGCACTTCCCTATGAATTCCCCCTGCGTTCAGATCTGACTGTATTAGCTTAGCTAATAGCTAATAACAACTTTGATTTCACCTAAGAAAGAAAAATTGAAGGGATTTTCAAATACATTTCTCTGGATGTCAGGTTTTAAATTTATTTATCTAATCACTAACAAGTCTAATGGGCAAGCACAGAACTTACTTAGTCTCTGTATGTGATGTGTGTGAGAAAACTTAAACCCATCATTTGCAACCTATCAGGCAACAGCTATATTGAACAAATGAAAGATTAGATATTTCAGAAGAGATGCAGGCATCATCACCAAAGGAGCTGTCATAGAAAACAGTAAGGGAGGACTATTTAAAATCTTGTCATATTTTTGACTGAAATGTAAAAACACTGTTTGCAAAACTTTTCATGTCTTTTTTTTTATCAATTCTAAGCTAGTTAGAACATTTTTTAATAAGAATACAGACAACTGGTTTGCATTACCCACATAACATAAAAGAAGACTAAACAGAAAAGATTTTTAAAGGATCTCTTAGCTCACAAATGAAAAAATGAGAAAAATAGAGTGCTCATTTCCAGTTCCAACTCCGAAGGCAGCCAATGGGCATTTTACTACTACTTTCAGAACTGGAAGTCATTCCTTGGCTCAAATAACAGGGAAAAGATCAATTCCCTTAGGATATGCCTTTATCATGCATATGCAGTGCTGCTTTCGGCATCCTTCAGCACAAGCCACCCAAGCACGACTTGGTGTATGCACACCTGCAAGCTGAGGGATGCACTGGTTATCTCGGGTACCATATTGCTCCGCACTCCAAGGCTGCACTGCTCCTCTGCCAGAGTGACCCTACGTGCAGTGTGCTGGAGTATGTCCACGTCGTTCTGTTTCTTGGCACAGATGCACCCTCAGTGAGCTATAAAGCCACATGGATTGGAACCAAAGTATCTTAAATATTGACTTATGGTCTGGATTGGAGATCAGGGCAGACAGTTTCATTCCTCTTGGCACAATGAAAGTCTCTAAAATAACGGTAAATCTCATCTGTACAGAATGATAACTTTTTTTCAGGGGCCAGCCTAAAAATGAACTCCCTCAGGAACAAAACACTATCGTAAATCTCACTATCTTCTACCCCAAGGTCAAGATGATTTCTTCCACCTGACCTTCTCTAGCACTCATACAGCAATACAGAAGGTGCACATATTAACATAAAAAAAAAAAGCTTATCTAAACCACCTTGATTGATCAAGAGTTCTGCTCCTTGAGTAGAGAATGGAACACCCACTGCTGATCAATTATTGTACTACTTAGTACAGCCCTGAAAGACTGAAAGAGGTCCACAGAAAGAAGGCCACAGCAAAATTACCGGTTTTCCCAATAGGGCAGGGATTTGGAGGGTCAGGATATCCTTGGTCTTCACTGAAATCCTTTGGCACATTATCTCCTGTCAGCTCAGCCACAATGTTTGGGATATCGCCATAAGGACCCAAGTGCTGGAGACCCTCATGTGCACCACCTAGCAAAGATGACATACACACACTGTCATTTTACAAGATTAAAAGTGTGAGTGCTTTCATAGCTTCAAGTAATCCAGACTTTAAAATACATGTATAATTGTTATAGAGACAGATCCAAGTTTAGATTTTAAACATCTCTTTTAGAAACATTACTCTGTGACCTAAATTGGATATCTCTGGTAATGAAAAATGAAACTAGGAAACGAAATCAGCCAGTTATCGTTAATCTCAGGGTTATGTTTCTTCCTTAACTATTTGTGTTACAGGTAAGAAAATGCAAAGAAAAAGAAACATGAGACAGTAATGGAACTTAACAGATTTACAGCACAGTCATCTTCAGTCACCAATACCTTTACTGTTCATTGTAGCAGCTAATAACTGAAGAAGACAAGGCAGGACAGCACCATGGCAAAAAAACAAAGTTAATGACATTAGAAAAATAATGGCTATTTGCACAGCCTAGAAATACAACAATGAAGTCATGTGGGAGACCCAACATATAGCAAATTTCCTTGTATAAACTACAAAAATTAGTTTTAAATCAAACCATTTCTTAAACACCAATTTCAGTTTCCTGCAGTAATGGTGAAAAGTGAGTAAGAGTCCATATTGCTGATTAGAATTCTTGTGAAGGTATACTTACATAGTGGTCATTATGGTATGAAACATCACATGCAGTGAATTTTACACTTTTGCTTAACAGATCAGGCCTAGATCCAGGCTTTTATATTTGTCTGCATAGATTTGCATAAAGCACCATCACTGCAGGATTACAACAGCAGCACGCATGCAATAACATTACGTATTACTATCTGTGTTACTATAAAACTGTGTGCAGGTTTTATAACTCAATGGTGGAGGACAAAATGGGTGATGAGCTTCCTGTTCTTGGGCAAACACACATGGAAGTGGTGTGAAACAGCCTTCTTCCACACATCTCAGCTTCGGCACCTTGCCTTTGATAAGCAGAGTCTTTCACTAAAGGTTTGGGAACCAAGCTCAGGCCATTCTCTTTATATGTCTCTCTACAAATATTTATCTGCTGCAGATCTTTTCTGCACGCATTACTGGCCAGATGCATTGACAGGCTAAAACCTAGCTGCTTGCGGAGTTTTGCAAATACTATTGCACAGTATTTTGAATTCCAGTCAAATAAAAACTTAATTTCAAGCATGCTCTTTGCCATATGACAGCCACCACACACATTGCAGCAATAGCTAATATAGTTATTGAGTTCTGAAATGGCTGGTTTTCAAAAACCCTATATAATGAGGGATAACAACATACAGTCAACATATAAATTCCACAAAAAATGCATGAGAGGAAAAGGAATTTGATGGTTGGAAAATGTGAGTTAAAGAGTGAACACAGACACAACTGTTTGGGTAAATAGGATGATCACCATACTATCACCAAATAGTCTTATTTACATTTCTATAACTTTCACAGGTCCAGAAGATTGGAATAAACTTTCTGAACACGAAAGCTGCTCCAGAAGAAGCATTCAAGTACTCCTGTTCCAACTTACAAATAAATATTACCAGCCTAAAGCATCTTATACAGCTAGGCACTATAAGATAACATAGTCACTTTCAAAATTGCTAACATAAGGCAGTTTTGAGAAATTTTGTATTCATTTCTACATTTAGAAGTAGCAGGTGAGTCGAATCATCTAAATTTTATAAATAATCAGTTGTAAGCTGACATCAAAGTACCAGAAGCAAGATGGTCTATAAACATATTTCAATTTTATTTGCACAGTGGACTAAAATCTTAATCAACATGCTAATTTCCCCCCTCAAGTACACATTTCTTACTCTGTAATGCAATGTCGAAGTTTCATAGGTATGTAACAAACATAAAAGTAGCCCTATAGAAAAATTTGCATCTCTGTCACATGTGGTTTTTTCCCTTGTAGCTGATCATGAGATCTGGTACTAAACCCACAATAGTGTTATACATACTATGAACTTTATATTTACAGTCCATAGTCAACGCAAAGATGGTGCTTGTAAGAACTGCATAGATTCACAATAACGCTATGGGGATGAGGTTAAAAAATGTATAACATACATCTAATCTAATGTAGTTTAATCTAAAATCTAATGTACACCATAAAATATTTCCTTTGTATTGAGCCCCTTCACATGAAGATTGATTGCATATATGTACTTAAAAGCATCAGGTTCTGATTGTGCTGTAAACTACAGAACCACATAATCAATACGCGTTTGAACATCCTGTATACAATGTGGTGCACTATGGGACAATCCATCAGATAGAAGCATATCTATGCTTGTATGTGGTGCAGACCTCTTGGCACCAAAGCTCCATCCATAAAGAAAACAGAGGTACTTAGCAGGCTCCAGTGTGCTATATATACATGTAAGTTTAAACTGACTGCCAAGAATTCCCTTGACTGAGTACAAAACAATCTTTTTATATTAATATAAAGGATTGTTTCCTTTAGGTATAAATGTCCACGATCATTTAAGGGTTTTTCCTTTCTTTCCAAGAGTAGAGACAATAGCACCTGCTCTGGTGCCATAATTTAGCACACTTGAGTAAAATCGCTCAAGTAATAGCATTAAACTCAAGTGACAGCATTAGCAAAGCCCATTCCTTATAAAATCTGATAAATAGTGCACTCAGTAAAGACTGCAATAATAGAAAAAAAAATGCTATGAATACACCACAGAGAGATATTGTGTACAGTAATTCACAAGCCACATTAGTTTTGGTATTGTAATGTTACTGATTTGAAGAAACATACTAGGATTAAACACACTGCAGCTACCAGATCAAAATACTGTGATATAAACATATATAGTCAGCTACAAATACGGCACAAAATGATTCTCTTGAACCTCCTGTCAGAGATTGAAATAAAAAGATGACTAAGGAACTTCTTGTAATTTGCTATCCAAGGGAAGCATGAGAGACACCATTGTTAAAGTATTTGAAAGTGGACTGGCAAAAATACAGAAGAATAGTACAGAGAACATGCTTGTACTCAGAAAGGATGACCTAGATAAATCTATTTTTTCCCCATCTCTCCTTATTTCTTGTATGAACTGGCTTTTGCGTGCCACATTTTGGCAAAAACTCCTTCAAACCAATCAGCTCCCTTTCAGATGTCGGATTTCTGTGTGAGAATGTAGTGATTTTACATCTCTACAGGATAAACTAGAAGTTTAGGCCTTTTGGACTGAAACCAATACTGTCATAAGTAAGATTTGGATTTCATTTAAAATATATGCACCAAGTATATATTTAACCTTCTTCAGGCAGTGGTCTTGAACTGTTGCAGAGTGGAAAACAAAAAATGGAACAATGCCCCCTTCCCCTTTCCTATAATTTTGGAAAATCATCTAAGTAATTGCTGGCATCACCTCAATTAGAGACACCTGGAATGACTAAAAATTTAAATTGCTCACATTTTAGTTCATTTCCTTGTAGAATCAAGACTGTCTCTATGGGTGGGAGTACAATATGGCGACTGAAGAAAGAAAAAGGGGGGGGGGGAGGAAAGAAAGAAAATGCAAAGAGCAACTAGTTCCCTGCCAGTATTGAACACTCCCTTGATCAAACACATCCAGTGGAAATGCTGTTAGTCCACTGAAATTCTACTTGCTGCTACCCATCTACTGGTAGCATAAAGAACAACTGAAACAAATCTGCTCTCAGAAGCAATCCTCCGCATCAAATACAAACAGGTAATGCTGCCCCACAAGAAGAGTCATTTCAAGAAGGTCAGTGAGAATAGATTTTCAGAGTGTGAAATTATTGCACAACATTTAAAGACAAATAATAAGACAAATTTGCCTTTCAGTCTGATTGGAACTGTTTCCCACATCATGGTGTAGACAGGGTTATCCCTCTTTCAAATTCAGAAAAGAGGTGGTTTGGCCAATGGTAGCTAGGAGATACAAATTAGAATGGAGTATGAGCATATGTTGTGACTAAATAAATTCCAGATATCA
Organism: Loriculus beryllinus; assembly: GCA_039877255.1. Classification (NCBI taxonomy): domain Eukaryota; kingdom Metazoa; phylum Chordata; class Aves; order Psittaciformes; family Psittacidae; genus Loriculus; species Loriculus beryllinus. The sequence goes on along the minus strand of JBCJKH010040866.1, from coordinate 14,515 downwards.
AATTAAAGCCCTTTTATACATAGTAATGCTAGATGTCCTAGTTTTCATATTTTTGCTCTTAAACATAATGAAGTGGATTCTTAAGGTGCTTAAGCCCTGTTCAGATGCACAGAGGAATACTCCCCCCAAGTAAGATCTGCACATCTTATGATCTTGAGCTATACAAACTCCAAGCAAATATGAGCTGCAAGGGAAGCCTGGTATATCTTATCCTATTTGTGTAAGATTCTTGAGGGAGTTAATAGATATTAACCAGAGATGCAATACCATCTTTGCTTCTTTGCAAAACCTTTTGTTAACCTAGACTCTTAGTTCTTATCACTGCAAAAACTGCATCTGCATTTCATGGGACAGATACAAGGAAGAAGTTCTTCACTGTCAGGGTGGTAAGGCACTGGAATGGGTTGCCCAGAGAAGTGGTGAATGCTCCATCCCTGGTGGTGGCCAAGGTCAGGATGGACAGAGCCTTGGGTGACATAATTTAGCGTGAGGTGTCCCTG
>JBCJKH010040866.1:0-11695 GCA_039877255.1 Loriculus beryllinus | reverse complement strand
TGGGCCCAAGGTCTTCCTTCTCACAGTCCCTGCATCTGCCTTCCAAGACTTGGGTGGTGCAGTCAGAGCCTTTGCCAGTGAAGACCGAGGCAAAGAAGTCATTCAGAACCTCAGCCTTCTCCAAATCCAGGGTAGTCAGTTATTCCAATAGCTTCAGGTGGAGGCCTATGTTGTCCCTATTCTTTTTTTATCCACTACATACTTATAGAATGCCTTCCTGTTATCCTTAACATCCCTAGCCAAGTTTAATTCTAACTGGGACTTAGCTTTCCTAACCTGGTCCCTAGCTTCCTGACAACATCCCTGTATTCATCCCAGACCGCCTGTCCTTGCTTCCACCTTTTATATGCCTCTTTTTCCCTTTGATGGCATCCTTTAAGATAAGTCCCCAAGTCAGAACTACATGCAAATAACAGATCTGGACAGAAACAGGGTTTAACTCACTTTTCTTCTTTCGTTTTCTTCCCATTGACTGCCTTCTCTGACAAGCATACTAGTTTTGAGAAATTTCCCTGCCTCTCCCCAAACAAACCAAGGAGACAAGAGCAGTGTCTATGCACCTCCTGCAGCACCAGAGTATGAAGAAAGGGAAGTTCCCGAAACTGAGAAGTGGCAGAGCCCACAGCGGTAACAACCACTGACTCTAATGGATGTTGCCCTTGCTCCTCAAGTGGGAAAGCTGTCAAACACCTCGAGGTAACATAATACCACCTACACACAGCGATACAAACACCAATTTTACTTTCTTATTATTTACTGCTTGTCATGGTTAATACATTTAAATGAAAGCATTATAGGACAAATTTTCAACTGCTTGTCTTTGTAAAGAACAAAGGCATACTGAGTCATTATTTTCCTGGTTTTGGAGTTACAGGTATAACCATTTCATGTTTTCTTCACAGAGCTGTGCCATACCACTTAGATAAAGAAAACTCACTGTAAACCACCACTGTTGTTTGGCAGTGTCACCAGTTTTTAAATTCAGGGGTTATTATTTCAAGTTACCTCTCTGATGACATGTACCACTGCCTGATACTCAAATTCTGGTTACATTTGACATTACAGTTTGGGGAATAAAATACAAAGAAAACAATAGGAATTCTTAGTCATATCCATACAAATCCAGATGTCTACCGTATTAATGGATGAAAAGTGAGGCTTTACCATTGTCATTTTATATGTTACAAATTTGAGATGTTCATATTATATTTTGAAATAATATTTCCCGGGCTATTTCAGTAATTTGCAAAATAAAAAAAAAAAAAAAAGAAAAACCAACCAACCAAACACACCCCCCAACAACTGAAAGCAGAGACTAGTAGAGTGATATTGTGGTATGATTTTGTTTGTTAAATGTCAGGCCTGTAATGCAGCATTAGATTGAGGTCACACGTGCTTCAGCAAAAGCAGTCTCGATGTGCATGTTAATTTACATCCTAAATACAGCAGGACTTTCTCTACGAAACAGGTGCAGTAATCCAAACCCCAAGTGATTGTGTGGTCTCTTTGCACTAAACTGACATGACAAAGTGGCCTTGAAGCAGCAGAAAGTCTGCCCAGCCCTGTGGCAAGCTGCCAGCTCAGGGACTCCAGCACCGCTACCCTTGCTGCTGGCACAGCAGATGTAAACTAGAGCAAAGAGGATGCAGCCATCACATGGCCATGCTTGCTGACCCCAAATAGTACACTCCCATGTGTGTGAAGTCCAAATATATTTGGGTATAGGCACAGCACACTCTAGCCCAAAAGCAATGGAGTGCAAACATAATTTCTGTACCGCTTTCACTGGGTACATTCATAAGCAAAGTTTTGGCAACTTTCTAATAAGATTTTACTGTTCTTGCAGGAAACAAGTAGCAGTTTTGTAAGTATGTTACAGGCCAGACAGCAAAGTAACCCAGCACTTAGTTTTCTTATTAGGAAAATGGAAACAAAATAGACATTAACACACACGAGTAATTGCATAATTTTACAGGGAGTAAAACTTTCATGCAAAGGGCTATTTGTATAGTCTGTGCTGACAAGTCATTAACTACTAGATGTTAGAAGAAATATTAGCATAATGTTCCAGCCTCTTTTGACTTTAATAGTCTCAATCAGGCAAACAGTAACTAACGTCTTCTAAATCAATAATCGGGTATGTATTTCCTTTCAAAATAGTCAAATAAACCTTAGCCTTTTCTCAGCAGCTATAAGCAGCATCTGCAGGAAATTCAAAAGCCTTACAAAGAGGCATAATTATTTTCTTATTCCTACAAACAATTAGGATTTAAGACACACCATTTAATGTTGTCACTGAGGCTGACAGCATTATGCCTCTTTTGCAGCTCTGGGCTGTCATGCCAGCACTTTCATCAACCATCATATTGTTTGAAGTATTTTTAAGAAATAAAAACAAAACAAATCAAACACAAACAAACAAGCCACCCAAGAGGTTTTCCGTTGTACTGAATTGTACAGAAGACAATGAAAATGTAAGGAGATCATATTTGCAAGATGAAAATAAGACCACATTTCCCATTACCAAGTGAATTGCTATGAACTGCCCAAGCTGAGCTAAAGGTGCCCCCGTGCGTTTAAAGTGAGGTTTTACTGTTCTCCCAAGCTTGGCTTAACAGTCCTGAAATAGTCCACTACACATATATTCCTTCCCCCCCCCCGCCCCCCAAGAAAACCCCTTAAATACTGGAATAAACTTACAAGCATGCAAGGGAAGAAAACCAGAAAACTTGTGGTCGATAGCTCAATAAACCCCCTGATAGACAGAAAAAATAACTAGGATATTTTTGAAACGTTGAAGCTATTTACTTATTCTTTTGTCCTCTATTGACATACTTATAATCTCCTTCTTGTTTACAGGAAACCTGAATGTGGTGTTTCAACAGTATTTTAGTGAGTAAACTACTAAAGAGTAACTACAGAAACACAGCTACTCAACAAAAATTTGGTTTTCTATATTTTCCCCTCTTTTTATAAATAACACTAAGTTACTCTACAATAGCTTTCTGAAAAGACAAATTAACAAGGAGAGTTAATATCAGAGAAATTAAAGTAGCTAACACGGGTTTATTTTAGGAATGGGGATGTGAAGAAACAAAATCTATTAACTGGTCAGTAAAAAACAGCTGTCTCTAAGACACCACCTCGGGTGTTAAAACCATCTTCACTTGACACTCATCACGCGGGATCTTTTTGGCTTCTGCGTGCTTACATGCCATGCACCATCTGCTGGCTGCGATACCCAAGCGCAGGGAACCAGCCAGCAAACTCCCATTTTTGTGACATATTTATCCTGTGAACTGCTTCCAGACAGCTAACAGAGCCCTGGCAAGGGAGGGGAGCTCGGGCTGCTGCCGCACTTCCCTACGGGCTCTGTCCTCACAAGGCGGCTCTCGTTGCCACCGAGAGAGGGGAAAGCCACACCACTCACACTGAGACCTGAGACCTCCCCGTGGGGTTACACACAGCTTGAACTATGCAGGAATTTCTTGGTAGATTAAACTCTTTATAAGGCATTTTCTAGACTCTACTCCTATTTCAGCAGTGTGACCTGACGTAACAGGTAAATTGACAAATGCAAAGGGAAGGAAAAATAAAAACAAACAAACAAACAAACATGTATTTCTGGATTTCAACATAAGAAAAGGCAGCAACTTCTTTCAATTAATACACCATACTTTTTTCTATCTACCAACAAGACATCTGGTCACTTAGGAAACAGAACACATGCTGCAAAATGTATTTTCTGAAAAGTGTTTATCTTTCAGTTCTCTTTGGTACAGAGCAAGTTTGCTACTTCACTTAGTACAGCCAAGGCAGCACTAAGCATGTTTTTGTTTTTTTGTGGGACCGGGGCAGAATAACTATGTATCATTCATTGCAACACATCCATCATGTGGTTTTTAGCATTTTAAATTCAAAATATGATTAAAATCAGAAAAGACGTAAATAGCTGAGATGGAAAATGGGCAAATTAAGAAATATGCTTATGAACTAACAGCAATAGTATTTCTTGATATATGAAATTATTAAGATCTTACTCAGCTGGAAAAGGTTATTATAATAATCACTTAGATTTCCAAACATTTTATTATAATCAGGCTGCTAGTATAAACTTGTTTATATTATGTCTCCTAATTCCAAACCCAGAAGAATTAATTTTTCCCAGCAGCACCTTGTTTGCAAGTGTACATATACAACAGGTGAAAACTTGGCCTTTTTAAAATCAGTGGTACTTCTGGAGTTCTGGCTTGGCTGAAGCTGCTGTTACCTGCAACTATCAACATTACTGCAGGTCTACTCTGCTGGGGCAATTTCTGATGAAAAACATTTTGTTAACTAAACCAATTTTCTGTAGGAACATACTAAAATTATTCAGCTCTGACTGATAAAGGTTTTTTTAATGCTGAGATTAAATAACTGATCAAAATGAGAAACAGATGTACTCCAGAACAGGCAATGGGTTGATTATGACGATGCTGGCAAGGGATGAACTAGGTTTTAAACTGTCTGCTTTGGTCAGCAACCTACAGTCCAATAAATGGCTGGAAGTCAACCCTACTAGCATCTTAGAATTGCTCATAACAGGAATCTCACACCCAATTTTACTCTCCACTAGTTCCAGGCAAAAATTTCCAATGAAGGCAGCACCTCAGAGGAGTAGTTAGTGATTTATCACTTTGCCATGATGGTATTCTATTTTGCCTTGGCATATTCCAAATATTGTTAAACTTCTTTCTTCCCTTCTCCCTTAGTTTTCCCTTCTCTTGTATATATTTTTAAGGACTTGCACACCGAATTATTAGCCAGCATACACATTGCTGCAGAAGTTTAGTAAACCCACTGTTTTGAGGTACTAGAGAGCAAATGCTTCTAAACCAGTAGAATTTCTCTAGAAAGTTTGCACGTTAAAAAAATACACCACTTCTTCTGCCAAAATCATTACATTATGGAAAGTAAAAGACGGATGATGATTTTAAAACAAAGATCATGCAACAAAATGGTGAAAAAATCCATGATTTTAAGCTGCATCTATATGCAAAACAGAAATTATTACTAAAAAATATTATTAAATTAGTCATAACTCAAATCAGAAATTAGCTACCTTCAATGCTCTGTGGACCAACCAGATTCATAGCCTGGTGTGCTGGATATTCTACCCGGGGTCTGGCAATGCCCAGTTGCTCCATAACGCCATGGAGGAGCCTCTGGATATCTGCTTCAGAAACCCTGTCAGGAGTCCTAGGGCTGTGGCTAAAAGCTGAAGCCAATCCAAACGCCAGCAGAAACACCATGTTACAAAGCAAGGCAGGTGTCATTCTGGCAACCACTTTTATCCTGTGAAAAAGAAAGGAATTTGATTATAAATGATAGTGGGGAAAAAAATCCAGTACACATGCTGGAAATAACTTCTGCTCTTACTACCACACACAAGTGTATACAGCATACAGTATACACACAATGTATACTGCATACAGTCTACTATCACAGCTTCCAGGGGCAGCTTAAAATCTAGCCAGCTGAAAACTGGAGGAGCAGGGCTAGCAGGGTGGATGGGTTCTTCTCTTCTAAAAAATAAAGCAGCAAACCACAGAAATAGATTTTCTGATTTGTGCTTGCCCACAGCATCCATTTACAGTCACTGCAAACAAAATGGGTCCACTGTTTCATTTAACGGCACATGTTCCCTCCCGTTTATTCTATTTTATAAAGCTCTGGGCTAAAAGCAAAGAACTCTTCATCCTGGAACTGTGTTTTCCAAGCTCTGAAAAATTAATCACTCGAAACTGCTGAACAATCTGGATTATATTTTATTGGTACCTTAAGACAAGGGGCTGTCTGTTTCATATGCATCATCTTCCCGTCTGCAGCCACTAGCTTTCATTTTTATCCTTTCTCTAAACGGCTGCACAGTATAGTTTATTTGGGCAAAGAAATCTATCTATCTATCTATCTATCTATCTATCTATCTATCTATCTATCTATCTATCAAGCACCACTTACTGAAGAAGAATTTTAACCAGAATGCTTGTTTCTTAACACTCCGTTTCCCCTCGCATCAGAGAATAATTGAAATGCATCGCTTCCAATCGCTTGAATAAACGAAATTCCCTGCGGTCCCCCTTGCCTTCCTTAAAATACAGACAGCTGCCCGGTATCTGCACGCCAGACGTTTAAAGATGCTCCACTGCTCCCGCCACCCCACGTAAGGCACCTGAAAACGTCTTTGAGACAAAAATGGCTGAAAGAGCCAAGGCTGGAAATACTCGCAACACGTCAGTGCGCTGCAGCACAGCACACCGCACACCGCCATCCCGCTCCATCCGCCTGTGCAGCAGAGCGCCGCACGGGAGTCGCGCCACCTCTTTCTTATTTCGATGGGGAAAATCCTGCTTTCTACAAAACATCCCCCGTTAACACGCACCCGAGCAGGGCTGCCGCTCCGCTGCCCGCACACCCTGCACCTCCGAGCTGCGCCCGTGGAGCTGGGCCGTGTATCCTTCCCTTCCGCCAGTACCCTGAGTGGCTTAGCCGCCGCAGGAGCCCCCCCGGCAGCCCCGCTCCGCCCTGGGCCCTGACACCCCCGGTGTCTCCGGGAGCGCCCCGCTCACCTCCCGCTCCCGGCGTCACGCTGCGTGTGCGGCGAGTCCGCAGCCGCGCGTCCTCCGTGCGCAGCCGCGGCCCCTCGTCCACCTTCCCCCCGCCGCCAGGCCCCCACCAACAGCTGCTCGGTACCTGTTGGGCAGCGCGCTTGCTGCGCGGATCTGGCCAGCGAGGAGACGACACAAAGCTCGGTGGGATTTTGGAGATCTCCCCTTTCAGCTGAGCACAATAGTTTAAAAATAAACTGAAGGTTGTTGACGGATTGACGGTTACAGGAATAAGAGTTTACCCTGTGACTGTTCGTATTCCTGCTATGATTTATCTCCCCAGAGTAATATGATCAGTGGTCTACTTGAAGATCGCTTTACCTAACTGCAGGTATACCAGGTAACAGTATGGCAACCATCGCTAAACACTTGCAGCAGAGGACTCCAGGTTAAGCACATGTGTATATACCATCCATAGCAGAGACTGATAAAAAGGCAACTATAAAAGGATCTTGCTAGATGAAGTCTGTCATTTAATAGCACTTGGCAAAACAGTAATTTCTAAAAACTATTTTGTCACATTTCCCTGCTGCTGACATGAATGTGACACAGTTTAGATTAACTACTGAAATGGTCTGAGATTTATACCCCATAAACCGCAACAAATCCACAGACCGCACATTCAAATGTAGATTACTCATTTTGCTCCTCCCTAGTACATTATACATGTCTGCAATTTAGGGGATTAAGCAATAGGGACCTCCATTGGCCATTTAGTGCTTCTAATCGCCCTCAAAACCAACATAAACTTTATATAAACAGATGTGTACTTGAACTGTTCTGTAAAAACTCTAAAAACAGAACCTCAACTTTGACAGTCTTTCCTGGTGCTTAAGGGACTTGTTTGTCAGACACCTACCAAAGGCTACCTTTCTAATGTTCATGTGCACTGGTTCAAGATCAGCTTTCATTGATGATCAAAAATAGTTTACTGCTTTGTCCATGACAAAGCTACATTAGCATTCAAAATATTTGGTAGATACTAACAGAGGAAAACCCCTCAAGGCTTCCTCTTGCAAACACAAATTGATATCACAACTTGCTATTATAGGACTCAGAATTTATTTTCCTTTATCTGTCCTATTTCCATCTCTACCTCCTTGTGTCAGCTATGACAGCTGGCAGTTGCTTTGCTGAGTCTTATTTACCTCAGTGATAGAATACAAAATCTGGTGCCCTGGTGTCTACAGCCTGCTGAGGGATCCAGCAGCACCAGCCAAAGGCAGAGGGTAGGAGCATGCTCCTGAGAATGGCAAGAAGCAGCTGCCTCTTTTGATGGTGGTGAACTATTAACATTAGCTCCTTATTTCATTAAACTGGAGCTTCCAATACTTAACCACAGGACCAAGCAACCGTGTTAAGACCCTCTCATGACTGCTTCTCTAGTATTAAATCTTGACAATAATCCAGTAACTAAAGGAGGCAGCTCAACTGGGCTGATGCGGGCAGGAGGCTTCTACCAGATTGCTGACTGATCTGGCTAGGAAGTGGTGGGTATGTGGGGAAGGAGGCAGAGAATAGAAAGAAAGCAAGCAAGCAGAACTATTTTTTCATTAACATATCACAAGTTTATAAGCCTACTCCTCTAAATTATGTTGTACCATCCTTTTGCTAGTTGTGAGACTTACCAACATGTATCTATTTTGAAAAAAAGAGTCAGAACAGAATGACTTCTGCCTTAAGTTATTTTCAGACTTACTACTTTTTGATGCACACAGTCCACATATGACAACATAATCTAAATCTCTAAGTCATTACAGAACAACAGGGTCAGAAAAGGGACACCACCAATGGTTTTATTAAAACCGAAATTATGCAGTGTTTTCAACTCTTACATTCTGCCAATAAGCAATTCACACATACAGAAAGCTAACAAACGGTTTCAAGTGTTTGCTCTTAAATAATTTTACAACTGATGACAAACAAACAGTTCTAATTCCAAAAGATGTAAACATTTGCTTGTGCAAATCAACTTTTAACACACTATGGCTTCTTACATTCGTCTCTTGCAACGTTATCAGCATCTAAAACCTGTTTCTGCAACATCTACTTAACACTGTTCTATTGCTCTAAAAATAAGTTAAAACCACCCTGCCATATTAAGATAAAAACATTTTACTGCTCACAACTGAAAATACTTGGTACCTATTGCAGAACACATTGCTGGATGAAGTTTTAAGACTTGCCACTTCTTGAATGACCTGCACATTTATTTTACCTGTGTTCCCATAATTCTCCAGTGTGTACCTATGTCAAAATACGTTCTCCCAATTTACTCCAATAGAAATAAATATACACTATCTCAAAAGAAGTAGACCTGGTATAAGATCCAACAAAGTAGTGCTACAATACACCTAAAACTAAACAGTAAATAAATTTAACTACCAATAAACAAGCATTAAGACATTTTCTTTCTCTTGTCTGTTAGCTTTGCTTTAAATGTTAGAAATTTTTCAACTTTGTACTTAGTCTAAATACTGCAAAAATTTTGGGAGATGCAGCATGTTTTAAGAAGCTGAGATAATCAAGTATGGGATCTAATACAAACGTTGGAAAACCAGGTTATTTTTGTTTTAGATGTCAATTCCAGTTGAGTAAACTAACATTTCGAAAGTTTCAGTAAATGAAGAAAACCTCAACATAAACTGTTATTTGTACAAGTTTGACTCATACAGTTAAAAAAAGTAAAAAAAAAAAACAACAAAAACCAAAAACCAAAACCAAAATCAAATAGAGCTAAAACACAAATCATACAAATGTAGATTTTCCAGAGGTTAACCAACTTAAAATAAGCCAAATTAACCGTGATATTTGATCTTATAAGTCTACAGGCTTTGCAGCTGGTAGCAGTTTCACTTTAGATATTGGATTCTTTGGAGAGCCTCTGTAACAAACTCTTTCTTTTCCTGGAGCACCTCTTGCGATCGTAGATTTTTCTGGAATATTTATGTTTGCATTACCTTTTAAACTGGATTTCACTGGTCTCTGATTGGTTAGATCTTCTAGAACAGACTTTGATGGATGAACAGTCACTTTCTGTTCATGGATTCTGGCAGGTCTGACAGAAATATCAGGCTTGTCTGGTGGATTTAACAGAAATGATTTGGATGTTAAGTCTAGCTGCTTATGAGATACACAAACTTGGTCATATGTACTTTCACTCCTGAGTGGCAAAGCCACAGAATTTTTTAAGGGCTTTTCTGTGCAAGACAATAGTGCAGAATCATAGCTCAAAGACTTAACAAGCAGTGAACCAACCTCACTCACTTTAAGCAACTGAGAGCCTACAGATCGTCTATTAGCCTCCAGTAAGGAATTAATTCTTCTTACAGACTGTCTAACAGGAGTACGTTGAAACTTAAGAGGTGGTTTAGTTTTGCTTGCAGAACTCTGATCATTTAATGAAAGCTTGTTGAACCATTGTATGTGGTCAGAAACCTTTCCATGGTCAGAAACAGTTGATGGCTTAGTTAAAGTTTTATCAGAATTTTCAGCTTGCAAGTATTGGTTGCCTACTTCAGTTTGCGATTTAGGCAATTGTGAAGTAGGAAGCTGACCAGCCACAGGAAATTTAGCAGTACCTTCTTCCACATTACAGCCTTCTACCATACAGTTTTCAGCTGTTTGTGAGTGCATTAATTCTGTTTTTTCTTTCCTTCCAAAGGAATCCAATTTGTTTACGTCATCTTTTGATGAACCGCTCTGAACAGCAGACTTGTCTTCCCTGGCCAGTACTTGTGGAACAGGAAGTTCTGTTACATTTTTTATAATTGGCTTCAAGACCTCAAGTTCAATCTCAATAGAAGTTTTGAAGTTTCTTTTCCCCAAAAGTTTAATTTCATCTTTTTTTGATTGCTGTTTATCAACAGCATGAGATTGATTAAACTGGTGTGACATCTCTCTGGATTTTGTATTCTCTAGATGTTCAGAAACTTCTTCAGCTAACAATTCTTTCTTTGGACTGATCCCACTGACACACAAGGTTTCCTTTAACCTTTCATCTGCCACATCTGAGAAGGAAGACTTCGTATCACCTCTCAAATTGTGAAGATTACTTCCAGACGCAGAGAAAGCTTGCTTAACTTTCAGCAGTGTTTCTGCAGTCAAATGACTTTCCTCTTCACTAAGTTGCAAGCTGTTGTCTCGTTTGCTTGCAGCTGTGGATTTGAATTCATCTGGAATTAATGGTGGCTTTCCAAATGCCAAAATGGATTCTGAAGAACCGATTCCCGGTTTAGGATGTCCTGGCAGAATCTCCTCATTCCTACTGATCACCTGAGAATCTGCAACAATAGGACTATTCCATGACATTCGATGAACTACTTTATTGTGACATTTTGGAGTTAGCAAGTTTTCTTCTGACTTGCTCACATTCTTTGAACCTTAAAATAAATATCATAATGTTTAAGAACGCTGTTTCATGATAATAATAATTACAGGCAAAATTCTTGCTGAAAACATTATCAAAGCAGCACTGAATTTAAAGATGCTATTGCTCCTTTAAGTTTCAGAGATATGAAAAAAGATTGTAATATTAATAACTGAAATCACATCTCATCCTGCTTAACAAGAGGACTACCAAAATACACTAAAAACACAAGCTTGTCCTAAACTGATTATTTTTCTCCAGAAGCCACTAACTTTCATTCATAAAGTTACTTCTGCTTTAGAAAAAAGAAAGTTTCCCCCACCTAATGCATTCTGTTAGATGCTCACCTTTCTTAGGGAATTTTTCACTGACACATGGGCTGAAGAGTACATCTTTTTTTGCGCATTCAGTTCTGTTTTCCAAACCTTGTTGACTTGCAAGACGCCTTCCAATATTTTCAGATCTATTACCAACTGCACATCCTGATACAATATTCTTGAACGAAAGGCATTAATTACTTTCATATAAACTAGTAATTTGGAATCTCATTTACAGAGGGACCTCCAAGGAAAAGGCTATGTAAATTAGCCATAGCAGACTTTTCTTGGCTATACTTCATTTTTCCTTGATTCTCTGTAGACCTAGGTGGGGAACAACCCACCTGCAGTAAGGCAGG
>JBCJKH010040865.1:0-14016 GCA_039877255.1 Loriculus beryllinus | reverse complement strand
CAAGCTTGGAGCAACCTGCCGTAGTGGAAGGTGTGCCTGCCCATAGCAGGGGGTTTGGAGCTAGATGATTTTCCAGGTCCCTTCCAACCCTAACCTAATGATTTTCAAAACTTGTCTTGACAAGGCTCTGAGAAGCTGATATTGTATCAGTCCTGCTTTCAACAGAGTTGACGTGCTGACCTCCAGAGAACCTTTTCAATTTAAATTATTCTACGTTTCTATCTCTGAGATATGTTTTCTTTTGTATGAAATGATTACATGTCACTCTAGTGTATGATTCTACATGATATAACAGGATCAGCTGCTACCTTCTCCTGCAATATTCTTTTGTGGAAACTGATTTTTATTTCTGAATATGAAGACAAGCAGGCATAGTTGTCTTGCAACAAAGAAAAATAATTAAGTGTCTTTGGTGCAAGAGATCAGCTTCAACTACTGTTCACTGCCTGTTCAAAATAAAAGGAGCACTAAGCAATACAGAAAGAATCTGACCAGACATAACTCATCCTTACATCATTTCAATTTCACCTATTTGTCTTTGTATATTACTGTTCCCTGTTCTTAGGGCACTTGGTTCATTGTGACATTGGTTTTCATTCAGTTAGCAATAAAAGGCATTTACGTGCATTTTTCAGAAACAAGTTCGTTATATACAAGACATAGTAATGGAACAACCTTTCATCAGCAGTCACAGAAGGAAAAGAGTGCCTGTCTAGTTTTAAGGATGGTAATAGTACTATAAATGCAGTTGTCTTAGTGAGGAGCGGCCCTCATACTCAGAGTTGGCACTTGTCTTCCTGTATAAAGACAGTGAGGGTTTTAAAAGTAAATTTAATGGATATGGAGTTAATCCATGATGAAGAGTTTTGCTTCTCTGCTGAAATCTTCACTTGCAGCGGTTCTGTTCTAACATGGTGCGTGCTGATACAATGCAGTGCTGACACATGCTGCCATCTAGTGCCCATGGGGGACAGCAGCGGGCTACTCACTAGTAGGAGGGCTTTCTTATTGCCTCCGTTTTAACCTTGCAATTTACCTTATGGAAACTCGCCTTTTACAAGGACAGAAACCTGTCAGGAATGAGTACATGTGTGTATGAGAAGGTGTCGGGGACAAGGAACGGGTGGAGGGGGGAGAGAAAAACAAGTGATAAAAAAGCCTGCAGGCAGTAACCAGACAAAAAAACAACCGAACAAACAAAAAAATGCCCTTATTACAGTTGCAGCTATCTTACTGCTCAAAGAATCAGAACAAGTGCAGTGGAGTGGCCATGTGAACCAGAATAAATACAGCCAGGGATATAAGTGGAGAGCAATTAGAGATATAAGGGCTATAAGTGGAGAGCAATATAAGTGGAGAGCAAAACCTTGAGGGGAACAGCAAAAGCATGTAGAAAGAAGAGATGAGAGAGTAGTGTTTATGTGCTCACAGAAGGGTTTGTGATTTAGATGGCAGGTTAATATTGGCTAAATGATACAAATAATGAATATTTTCAAATTAGTGCTTTAATAAATAAGTATGCATACATTGATACAACTAAAATTAACCAAGAGTAGCTTCACATCAGCTAGCCTTCTATCTGCAAAATGACTAGATTTCCCAAAACAGTCAAAGATCTCAATCACAGCAAAAACTTACACATATGAGGGACCATTCAAAATAACTGCATAGTGCATAGTAAAAGTCTCCCAAAGCATGCTGCACATAGAATCACAGAATCACAGAACAGTTAGTTAGGGTTTGAAAGGACCTTAAGATCATCTAGTCCCAACCCCCCTGCAATGGGCAGGGACATCAATATAAACGTATTGTGACTTACTATACTTAGTTGCAATAAATATAAGAAAAAGACTTTGAATCCTGATGACAAAATACAAATGTGATGTATGATTACTTTTTGCTTTCTCAAAAAAAAAATAAAAATCCAAAACCAAACAGCCCACAGCAAAAAGAACATTCAAAAGAAAATGGCTATGCATTTACATATACATTCTCTTCTGAAATATAATTTAAAAGGACTTTTATTCTTCCCCATAATTAAGACTATAGGTTTGATAAAGTAATCTTTCAACATCCACACACCTGTAAAATCCCTCTTGGCAATTTATTCTTAATTAAAAGTACTACTTACATATGAGCAGTATTTTTTATGAGCTGTCCTTACTTATAAAAATTAAAGAACAATATTGATTTTTAATTTTTTCTAAAGTTGCAGAATTAAAACTATGCCTTTATTTTTAGCCACTTAGAAATACACTTGTAATTGCTTCTTTTACTGAAACTAAAATAATATGCAGACAAAGGAACATATGGCACCCTACACAGTTTCAGAATATTCAAACATTTGTTATTTCCCTCCACTGACAGGCAACAGACAGGCACATGCACACCATAAGTAGACTTGTCTAAAGTGAAAATTAAAGTTCTCAGGCAATATAGAAAAAGCCTATATTAGATAAGCCAATATTTTTCTCAGACTATAATTACACAGTGCCAAAAAATGTATAATTGTCAATCATTCCATTAGATAAGACTTTAAAATACCAGTTTGAGGTTATAAATTTAGAGCATATTCTTTCAAATATGCAAAAGACTATACTTCAATTTTGCCATAGTGATGTAAAATGTTTGGGTCTACCAAACTCAAATGGATTTCAGATGGACAAAAAATGTACCCACAAGCTATAAATATTGTGTAAAGTTTAGCAGCATTCACAGAGAAATTAAAGAACCACTGTGGTGGCATTTGAGAAACTTCCTTCTTCACATGCCCTTGGAATATATCAACAAATAACTGCATATTTAATATTATTTTCTTACTTAAGGAGGATGCCGTGTATTGTGTATCTGCCTTTCGTGTTGTAGAAATGCAGTGTTGTAGAAAAGCTGTTAGCATGCAAGGATTTGATTGTTCCTTTCCATCTTCTGAGGCTGTGTTGGTGTTAATAGCCTTGGTATCTGATCAGATACATAACAGCCTGGAAAAACTAGGCTGCAAAATAACACATATTCAAGTCTGCTCTTTGTGTGAAAGGTGTTGTTTACAGAGACACTTACAGTTTTTGAGACCACCTGAGATTCGTTAGTGTTGTGCTACTGTTCTTCCCTTTGACCTTTTTTAACCTTGATCCACAGAACAGAACCTCTGTTGGTTGTGAGCTAACCAGAATTATCAGGGAATAACATGACTGCTTTGAGAACTACCTGAATGCCAAGCCATGTCTAGCTCTGACAAATTTTGTTTTGGAAACAATTCTGATTACTTTCTGCATTTATCTTACCAGAAAATAACAATCCAAACAAAATCTTGTAACTGCTGCCCCAGTATTCAAGTTACTTTTCAGGGAGATGTCAGCATCAGTCACTTCTTGAAAGCCAGGGTAGCAATCAAATCCCTATGACTTTGCTCCTGCCATTAGCATTCAAAATAATCAGCTGAACCATATACATCTTTAGCTTTTCATGTTGAACAATATTGTCATAAAAGTCTTGGCAATGAATTTGTAATTAACAAAGAGTTTTAACAGACATAAGGAAAGGTCATGTGAAAAATTTGCTCATAATCTGTGTCAGAACAATCAAAAGGTAAAGACAGCATCACAATGATGATAAATTAGCTATGTAGCATGCATTTTAGATGGGAATGTGATTCTCAATAGCAAAAGTAGTTAAAAAAAAAGGAACATAAAATGAAGATGCTTCTGTAGTTTTAAAAATTGACTGCTACTGCTCAATGGGAGTGAGTGAAGGTGCTAGAATCTGCCTGGAGGTGGAATCCTATACAGCTGTATTTTATTTTTTTTTTTTATTATTAATTAAATGCTTCTGTGCCTTTCTGTTCACATTAATTGCAATTCTATGGACTGCTGAATATACTATACAAAACAGAGTGAATAAAGCTTGAAAACTTATATTCCTCAGAGACACATTCTCTCTAGACCCAATACTAAGGTCACTGCAATGGCATTTGGAATTTAGCCACAGTTTTGAGAACAGCTGTTTTGCTCTCATTTTGAGGATTTGTGTAGCCCAGGCAGTCTTCAGGTTCCTGATACAAGGTTACAGAGTTCACTGGAACTTGTCTCATTTGTGGGAGCTAGGGCTTGTGCTTCTCCTTAGACTTATATATTACTGCTCATAAGAGAGCAAGTAATAGAGTCCAAGTAGTCTAGCTTGGATGATGACTTCCAGAGAACTTCTCCTGCCTCCAAGATACTGTGTAAGACATTGTTGCCCTAACTCTCTTGATACTGAGTACCCATGTTTCTCCATTCTGTCATGTCTCAGGTTTTCTGACAGGATTGTCAGCATAGCATTGTGCAGTCCCATTTGACATACTGTTGCTTTCAAAGATGTCAAGGTAATGCTGAACAGATCAGGTTTGCATATACCACTCATAAAATCATACAGATTTTTTTGGCGGTGTACCATACCTGAAGCTAGTGGTATCCCCATTCTTGGTCATTATTCCAGGTACTCCAGAAATTAACTGTTGAAGGCATGGAATAGACAATTTTATATGGTTTTCCATGTTGTGTGGTTTCTTGATTCATTTTGAATCAATCTGGAAAGACCGCTGTTGACAGTGTACACCTCAAGCTTGTTTCCTTTAGCCTCACCAGGCAGCAGATACTGAATGTTTTGGACTAAGCTTGGAAAAACACTGAGAAGAAATAGCAATTTTGTTTTTCAGAACAGTTGAGTTTTGTGGGGTTTTTTTGTTTGGTGTTTCTTTTGGGTTTTTTTTTTTCGGGGGGTGGGATGGGTGTCTTGGCTTTTTTTATTTTTTTTTTTTTTTTATGCATTTACATCTCCTTCTATTCTGCTTGTTTTGTTGGAGTTGGTTTGTTGTTTTTTTGGATTTGGTGTTTTTTTTTTTCTGTCCAGAAATCACTCTACTAGCAAGAATACATTGAAGCAGCAAATTTTATTTATGCATTGCAAAATGCTTACAGACTTTCAAACTGCACTTCTATGCATGCCTAGACTCTCAGGAGTCAATGTATGTCTTCTGCTTTATGTCTTGCTGTACAACTGGTCTGGGGCCTATTTGGGATTCTGATGGCACTACTTGAATTTTATCAGTTGTGCTAACCCACATAGGGAGCAGATACATCTTTAACCAAGGAATTTAAATGTATAATTCTTCCAACTAATTGCTCATGAATGAGTTACAGAACAAGAATAATTCACAAACCTTATTCCACAGATAATGATAAATTCTAGAAAATTGCAGTCAAATCACATATAATTCCTGAATGGAAAAAGAACTGAAAGAAATCAGTGCAGCAATTTGTTATGATTACCTTTTTCAGTTTCTAACACATTTGAAATCTGTTATTGAATGTTATATTCAACATTCAGCCACATCTACATTAAAGGCTGCATCCAGTATTCAAAAGATGTCTTTAGTAATGGTTGCATTTAACATCCATATCCTATGCTGCTGGAGCACTTCATACAGCACAGAAAACTGGTCCTTGCTTAGTAAATATAACAGCTTAATTTTTTGCTTCTGAAAGTAACTTGCACTGGCAAGGAAGCAAGATAATGATCTGGTCTCTGTGATGGAAAGTTTAGGACCTAGCCCACTGTCTCATCTCATACAGTAGACTACCTTTCATCAGCTTCAGTTTGCCTGTCATGCTAAAATGTAAAATATGACTGCAGCATTGTTTCTAAATAAAATGGCTTTCAGGAAAACTAGAAAAAAGCTTACAGACCAATTTCAAACACTGCACTAAGCTGAAGTAAGACTCCTTTTCTTTCTGAAAGTTCCAATGAACTTCTGAAATCCATGGTCATCTCACAGACCTTTGCATAGTAAGACATTTTTCACACAAGACATCTGGCTATTTGGATACAATTCAAAAAGAAGCTTATGCTTCAAAGAGTAGGAAAGCTGACTTAAGCTTTAGAGTAAATACCAGAATCTCTTATCTTTCCATATTTGTCATATGTTCTAATCCTTGCAAGAGTGGCCTCTGCAATAGTAGGAAAAAATTCTTAAGATTGGCTTGACAGACTAACAAAGGCATTATACATAAATGCTGCTTAGGGAACAATTATGGGGGTTTTAATCTTTAGAAATTATAAATGCTCATTTATATTAAAATGTACATGAATTTCCAGTGGGAATGTTTTATGATACATAAAAGTCCTACTTCTGAGGACTGATTTATTCCCTAGCATGCATGAAGAAGAAAGTCCCCCCTGGGTACTACCAGCACAAGGACAGAGTTCCTGAGTCCAAAAAAGAAATTTAGTGGGATTTTTTTATATTAGATACTTTTTTTGGAAAAACCTTTACATGATGGATGAATAACTCTATAAACAGACTGATCCTTCTAAATTTTGTCTTGCCATGGAAATGGCCAGTGACAACTCTGAATGCAGTACTAGGGAGATATTTCATATTGATTCTGAAGTTTGGCTGTAGGTGTGATGGCTTATACACTGTGATTAAACTCTAGCATTTTTTTAATTTATTTCTTATTACCTGACTTAGTTTAGTTTCCACATGAAATGAGTATTACTTTAAAACAGACTTGTGTTTTTCTTATATGATATATAATTTATTTTAAAGGAAACATTTGAAAGTGATTCAGTCTAGGAAATTCCTTCGTTGAAAAAACACATCTTAAAATATCAGTTGTACAAGCTAACTTGAGCTCCACCTGATGCCTGTGCTAATTTCCGTAACAGAACCCTTTTCATATGTGTCACTGGTTCATAAAGAACTGCTGCTTTTATACAGCATAACTAAATATAACTCCTTGAGATATCCTCCAAACAGACATCCCTAACTTAACATCTTCCCTCTAAATCATAGAATTGTGCTGCCTTGAAGCTGACCTGCAGAGTCAGCTGAGAAGCTCTGAGAAATTCACGAACCCTATGAAAAAGCAAGGTGTCTACTCCCTGTTATCATTATCCCAACTTGCCTTTGCCTTTGTCTGTGAGTAAAGCAGACAATTTAGACAGTGAAGAACTAAGTCAGACATAGAAATGAACCAAAGTAAATGTAACTTCTATGTTACCATACTTACGTATTTAGTTGCGTTTAGGACAATTTTAATAATGCGAGAATATTTAGGTTAATTTTATCCTGGTCATAGCAGATGTAATTGTATATTTACAACTTATATTACATAACTGTTGTACATACTTTTTTATGTGTGATGATATACAGAGTGGCAACAGAAACTACTGAAAAGAATCAGGAAGGACGGTAGAGCTGTCCTCTTTTTCTGCGTATTACTACTCAGCCATCAGTCATTTAACAATTACTACTAATATTTTTCTAGCAAATTTTATTTTTTTTCTTTCCATTTTTCTTTTTCTAGGTTGCTACCTGCAGTTATGTAGAAATACATCTTATCATGTTTTCTTTTCATAAGTAACATCTCACTAATATACCACAAAGAGGTGCTCTAGACCCACGGCAGCTATTGAGAGCAGCTCTACCAAGAACAGCTCAGACTGCTGTAAGCTCACCTCAGGGTAGTCAGGGTAGGGGATTCTGATTTGAGTAAGTAATATCTTTATATTTAAAAAAAAAAAAAAAAATCCAAACCCCCACCAACCCTTATTTCTCATGGCAGTCATTGTGGTAAAACTTGTGTCCAGCAGTCAGAACTTAAAATAATGAGATTCATAGCTGTCACCACATTAACAAGCCAGGTGAGATTTATTCCATGGAGTAGATTCAGGTAGAATACTTGGCTATCCATCATCCCATTTTTCATAAATAATCTATTCAGTTGAATAGAATGTCTTTTTCCCTGCAGTAATAACTATGTAACAAGTGAATTGTTTGGCACTATTTTACAGAGGTCTCTGACCTGACAACTGTGGTGAATGTGTTTAAAATTCCATTTTTGTGAATTATTCTGTTGACTACATCTTGTTTATTTGCACAAGTAAAGATGAGCATATGTACAAGTCTTCACACAATCAGGACTGAAGAAATCAATTTCCTTTGAGATCTAATTTTTAAATCTTCCTTTAATCCAATTGAAATTAGTTTTGTTATCCCAGATTAGTTTTAACATCTTTTCTGAATCCCAGCATTGTTCTGATTGTCACAGAGGACAAGTGTGGCTGAGGCACAGAACTCTGTACTCCTCATTATTCCTTGTCTGCATTACTTCATACTAAACCAGACAGGAATGAAACTTGATTGCAGTCTCTGCAAGAGGTATATGGCTTTGACCTATTCAGTCACAAGAAGATTAACCTGCTGTAATGTCATCATCTGGAGGGTCTTCATGTAGGTCTACTATTGCATGGAAGGGCACTGGAGGTGAAAAAATCTGAAATTCTGATACTTCTTGAAACCTGTACCTATACATACCACCAAATAAGGATTTTTTTTCCATTTTGAGTTTAGGAAATCTGGATCTGAAAAGAGATGAAAGTTGAGATGAAAGTTTATAGTTCATTAAGAAACGCTACTTGAACAGCCCAATTTTCAGTCTTGATTTATTTCAGAATATAATTTAGAAAGCAGTGTACATAATACATTGTATGTCACGTTGTAAGCCTAGTCTTATATAGGCTAAACTCTATTTCTTTATTGGATTGATAACAGTTCTCCCTAAAAACTTCATTACTTATGAAGAGATACGTTTCATTTTGAAGATGCCTGAATTTGAGCTTCAGAATTTAGCCCTGCACTTGTATTCCAATGTGAAAATATTGGATGTTTTGGAGCATTTCAATTTGAATGATTTTGGAGGTGATTTGCATTATGGTTCCATATTATTTATAGTGTAAATAATCAGTTCTGTATTTTGAAAGTGTACTGTCTGCAGTAATCAATATTTATAAATGTTTAAGAAAGAAAAAACAAACTTCCAAAATGGTGTTTCTGCCAATATGATCTATATTTAATAAATGACTTTTCAAGAAGGTTTGATTTTTACTTCAGCAGGCTCTGCCCATCTATAATTGAAACATCACTTGTGCTTATCAAGGACTGCATGGTGCTATAATTGTTTTTAGAGCTATACACCACCGAAACACAGAATTCGCTTTGGGACTGCTAGATAAGTAGATAATTCAATTTGAATTCTTCCCTCTAAAATATACAGTTACTGTACAGGTTCCAGCTAAACACAGGATCGATGTAGCACAATTTTTTAAAGAGAAAGAACTGTAAGATTAGTGATATTGAAACAAATTTTGTAATTGAAATGAGGATAAACATTAACCTTAGACATAGTTTTCAGACTGCACATATGCCTCAAATATATGAATGATTATCCTGTGTTAGTGGTTTTGCCTTGTTACCCTGATGAGGTCTTGTTTTAAGTGCTTATTAAGTATTTTCTTCCATTATCTTTTATGTCTAGATGCTCACTAATTGGAGGTTCTTTAAAAGCTGTGGTGAATGCTGTCTGACTTTAGAAAGCCTCGGCTGCTGTCAGGAGTACCGCATTGCCTGAAGTTGCGTTAAGCATAGCCTCATCAGCATTCAGCACCACCACCATAGCGTAAAGCCTAGAAGTAGTGGGAAAAATACCTACTGAAACATAAGTAGAGGAGATGAAAAGAGGCCAGTGAGCAGAAAGAAAAGCTCCTTATGTCTGTTCTGATGCTTCTTTTTTTAATGGATCCCCCTCCCAAGCAATGCTGCGAGTGGCAGGTGATGTGTTCTGCAAATAGATCAGCAATGTCACTTCTAAAATTGCACTTTTTAGCATTCAGGTGTTATAACCAGACAGCTGATAGCCAGGCTTTAGCAAAGACTGTATTATAGAAAGAGAGTATATGTTAGATCATCTATCAGCAATTACACTAAAACACCTCTGGCTTGAGCCAGAATCAGTCTTACTGTTGCTTCCTGCAGTGAGTTCTGCCACTATCATATTTGCTTCCTTTTTCACTCCCAGCTGTCAGATATATTTGGCTAGAATTATTTTGCTGTGCTGAGTTTGTTCTAAAGTTTATCCAGAACTGATCGTTAGCTCTCCAGCAGTTCTCAAGCACCGAGATCTCAGTGAAAAATTGAATAGATATATATCTCAGATTGTATTTTGAAAGGTATTGCAAAATGCATTAAACAAATGATAAGATATCCATTGTTAGAACTGCTCTAGCCATGGTTGTAATATTTTCCTTCTTTCCATTTTTCCTTTTGCCATAATAATCACTGCATCAAGTTGTACATGCAGTGAAATCCCCTGTGATGTATGATGGAGAGAACACATAAATTGATTTATGATACTGTACTGTGCAAAGCTCAGGTACAGTCATAAAATCTTGCTAGTTTCAGAAGTCTCTAGAAAGAAAGAAAGGAAGAAAGGAAGGAATAAAAAAAAAAAAAATCGAAGAAAGAATAGAAAGGAAGAAAACCAGAACATTCCCCTTCTGACATGTAAAAAGTATAAGGGAAATTTGTATGCACAGATAGTGTAATGGAAAATTCAGTTTTAATTTGCAGTTTGTACAATTCTTGCTCATCACATTAATTACCTAAGGCATTTGTATGCCACTGCTACTGC
Organism: Loriculus beryllinus; assembly: GCA_039877255.1. Classification (NCBI taxonomy): domain Eukaryota; kingdom Metazoa; phylum Chordata; class Aves; order Psittaciformes; family Psittacidae; genus Loriculus; species Loriculus beryllinus. The sequence continues at coordinate 3,508 of JBCJKH010040865.1, read as the reverse complement.
CAGTTATTACCTGTATAATAGGTATTAATGCTCTGTTGTAGCTTAGACTTTGTAGGGCATCATGAATTATTTTTCACTGGCTTTCTGAAGAACTGAGAGATGCTGGGAGGAAAACCTACTCTTCTTTCATGAGGACTTCCTCCATGGTGTCTTTAAAGGCCTTCAAGGGCTGGGGAACAGAGCTGCTGTCTTTTGGGGCAATGGCTGAAGCACAGATGACATTGTTACAGGTGACTATGTGCACGGATTAGGTGGTGGTGTGAAGGCTTTCAGCTGCAGCGGAGGGACTGAGGAAAAGCAGGATGAAAGATCTTTGTTAAGAAAAGTGGAGAAAAGAGGCAATGCCAATATTCATATAAAATGGAGGAAGAAATTGGATCTCATGTAAGCCTTTTCCTCTCTAGCCTCTCCCTTGTCCTTTAGGCCAAATCACTGTCTTGATTTCCTAGCTATAAAGATATTTCTGCTCTTGCTGGCAGAGTGCTGAAAGCAGAGTTTCTTTGCTCCTACCCACGTCTTCATTCCATCAAGGTCTGACATTGCTTAGACAGCAGAGATCAACCTCATTGATCCAGACAAACTGCCTTTCATATCTGTAAGAAAAGCATATTAGAATTCTCTGATTCTCATTCTGTCAGCAGGTGTAAAATGCTATAAGGATCTACAGGTCAGCTCCTCATTAGGGAAAGTGCGATTGCCTACAGTCTTCTGAAAAAGAAAACAAAGGAAGTAACCCCAGTATTCCAGGAGAATGAATTAAAAGATTTTTCTGTTAGTTCACTGAGGTCTTTGAAGAGTTGATTGAGCTCTAGCAGCAGTGATAAAGCCTTATTCCCAGGGAAAGATCAAGGCTATGCTGGAGCTCAGTGATTTTTGTGAATTTCTACTCTCATTTAAATAACTAATGCAAATAAAGAGAGTTTTTCTATTTCAAATTCTTCCCTATCCTTTCACTATCCGAGTATAAATTTTAGTTTTGGCTCAGGCTCTAATCATTTGCACTTCGAAGAATTAAATGACCACAGTCATCATGCTGTGAAACTTTCAACTGGAAACATCCAGAAAACTTTTCCTTCCTCTTTCCCCTTCAGTAGTGATCTTTTGCATCTGTATCAAAACCAGGAACCTGTTTTTTTAATAAACAATTGTCAATACTAAAAAGAAGTTTATTTCTGGTCTGTGCTTATTTCACCCATCTCAACAGCTCTTTATTGGTAGAAGGATACAAGAGTACACATACTGAAGTGTTATCAAGGCCAAGATTAAAAAATGTTTGGGGGTGGGGGAAAAATCCAGTTTTCCTCTAAACTGTAAAAAATATAAACAATTTAGTGACTCTGTTGAAAAATGAATGTCCTTTTGTTCATGTTCCATGTGTCATGTTTTATTTTTTTTTTAATCAAGTAAAATACACCAACCAACTAACTAGCAGAACATGATTGCCCAGGTTGATTTTATATTTCAATACCTAGCTTACATTGAAATATTTACCTTTTCACTTTCTGCAGAAATTTACACATAATTATTTTAAAAATAGTTTAAATTACATATGGAATAAAATAATAGGACTAAGGACTGTAAATTCATAAAGCTTTAGAGCTGATATTTTGAGCTTAGCATAGTTTTAATGACTTTGATGATTGAACATGACTTTTGTTGTGTGGAGTCCTATATGTATGGGACAACTACACATGAAGGATCTACAAGTCAGTCAGAATCTATGACGTACTGATGTAAGAATGCAATTTCAGTATAGGAGCCATGTGCCACGAGGGCTCTTCAGATTAAAAGCAGATAAAAATCAAATCTAAATCAGTTTTCAGTTTACACAGAAACTGCGTTTTACTTACTGATAACAGTTATTCTTTGATCAGCAATGACATATTCTTTCTTATGAGGTTGCTCACTGATTGGTTGAATGGTACAAGAAGATTGTTCCCTTAACCAAACCGAATGCTGCTTTTTAACTCTATTACATTAAGCAATTCATTTCTACTGAACCAAGATCCATTAGAGAAAATTATTAAATCTACATGCATCATTTGATACAACAGAAATGAAATTCCAGCAGTAAATCACTTTCTTAGGAGCAGTGTTTCTCCAGTGTGCCTCAGCGTTTGCTTTCATTAAGTGTTTGGTTTCTCTCTGCCTATATGCTTTTTTAACAGTAAACTACAACCATCCTATGACAATGTCTTAAACTCGTCTAGCTTTTCCTGTGAATTTAAAAGTATGTTTATTATTAAATTTAGTAAGATGCGGCTTGCTAAATAAATGAAGATGGTGAATGCATTTTCCCTTTCATGAATGTGTGAATCCAACTAAATATTGATATCACTTATGAAAAATTCCTTTAACAATTCTGAGCAAACGGAGGGGATGGAAAGGATAATATGTTCTTTATGATGCCTTTCCAGTTACTTGAGTCAGTACACTTGAAATAGGATTGGTGCCTCTATAGGAGTTTTCAGAGTGTTTTTATCTAGCTCAAATAGACAAGTGTCATTCAATCTGATTTCAAATAGTTGATATCATTATTAGAGCTGACTACTACCACTCTTTGAATCCTCCAGGAGTACAAGGAACTTAAGACTATTCCTTCCTGAATATATTAACCAGGAATGCTGGTAGGAAAGGGAAACTGACATTAGAGTCCAATCCTTTATGATGAAACTGTATTACAGTGTGAAGGATGGGCCTAAAAAAATACTTTCTTTACAGGCCAAGAAAGTATGAGTTGCTACATGAATTTTCTATTCTGTTTTTTGTTTGCTTGTTTGTTTGTTTGTTTTGTTTTTTACACTTATCAATAATGCACTTTAGTATCTTCCAGGAAAGTACTAAACAATAGGACTAACATCTATTGGTAAAAATAATATTCCTACCTGTTGCTTCTGAGTGACTTTGGTTTTTTTCAAACCAAATTGTAAAATAGGTTCAGTATCTCTTCAAAAAAAGAAATTTTCATTTTTTTGTGTATTAGTAATTAATTTTTTTGTTTATTAGTAACTTCACCCACTTCAACTTGCAGTCCTAAGCAAAAATAAAAAAGGAAATCACATAGCTGTGTGCCAGCTGCTAGGACCTGAAGCACCATTTCAGCATTCAGCATAAAATACCATCTATTTGCAGTTAATCTGAACTTAGAATGTGGTATGAGTGAGTCAGCAACACCTTTATAAAGCAAAGTAGTGTGGCAACCACTTTTTTAATGTTGCTAAGCATTCAAACAATGAGTTCTAAAATTAATGAAAGAAAAAAAACTTCTTTCAATTACTGCAAATGAATGGAGGTGAAAGGAAGGAGAGAGTCTAAAGATCCCGCATTTTCCACTCCTGTCCAATCCTGCTTACATAAAATCCTGATTATCTCTGAAATAGTGGTGTAGTCTGAGAACCTGCTCGTCTTTGAAGGTACAAGCAAACTGTACTGCACTTTTTAAGCATAAGACTTCAAATGCTGTAGCAGATTAAAAAAGGCAAGTGGCAATGCAGACTCATGTATCTAA